>CANXYC012119303.1:0-33884 GCA_948193065.1 Aleurites moluccanus | reverse complement strand
CTGTGTTTTTTAACAAATAAAAAATTTTTTAGATTTTGTCACAAAAATTTATAATATATATATATATATATATATATATATATATATATATATATATATATATATATATATATATATATATTACCAATTTTATCAGAGATTAATTATTACTTAATTAATAATTAGTTAATTGATGCATGGTTTAATAATTATTAGCTCATAATGCTAATAATAATACCACTGTGACTTCTATTGACCAGTGAAGAGTGGAAGTTATAAGAAAGGTTTTCACTTACTTTAGAGTAAAGAAATCCTGGTCTAGTTTAGGTTATCAAAATCTGGATTTAAAGAAGGGACACTTTTCGTTAATTGACCTGCAGGACGTAATTAATTTTGGTGATATAGGTCGTGGAATCTCTGTGAACAAATTTTCTTGTGCATGGCTCTTCTTTTTATTATTAGAGTGTATGTATTAGTAATATTTAAGACTAAAGCTTAAGTTCTGAGAGTTCTCAATAGATTTCCAATGTTAGATTTAGATTATATTTGTAATATTCAACATGACTGGAATTTGATAATTAAAGAGTTTCTTCGACCTGAGCTTTGTTGAATCTTATTAAAATAAAATGGGAGGGTTTATTGTATAGCTCAACCATTGAAAACATAAAACTTTATATACATTATTATAATATATTGCTCCATGAAGCTTGTAAACGAGCTTCATACCAAGAATCGACCCAACATCATTGCGTGTTTACACAAAACAAGATCTATGTGTCTCTTTAATAAAGTTAGTAGAAGATTTTATCCATTCCTTCCATTACTACAACTTGCAATGCACAGTAAAAAACTGAGAAGAGATCCTAATTTTTTTTTAAAGATATGTAATTAATTAAATGGAAGAAACAAATTAATTCATAAACCCAACTCTAATTAGTTGAATTAGATTAATAATTAAATAAACCAAGCAACATTAATTTTACCCAAAACTATTGGCTACTGGGTTCTAAGATAATAGAAAGCTTATAATTCATTAAGGTAATGGAACATTCCCAATCCCCACAAACTGGATATGTATTCATTCAACTCTACAGTTTTTTATTTTATTTTATTTCCTTGTTCTTTTTAATTCTTTTCTTAAATGATTAAATTGTCAAGATTCATAGAAGAAATAGTACAACTGCAAATCTGTAGCTAGGTTCTTGTTATATGAACTATTCTTCAGGCCCGTATTTCTGGATTACCCTGGGTGTTTATACATGGTCAATGATATAAAGCCTTTTTTTGTTCAACTATTTTTCTTTAAATTTGTGTTTTTTATTAACACGTAAAATTACTGATATAAAATATTACTTTTTTATAATTCATTTAGAATGAAAATTATGATATAATATAATAAGAAATAAAATTTAAATTATTATTATTATTATTCTAAAATTAAGTGAATAATATTTAATTATAAAAGATAGAAATAATAAATATAATTTAAAATATATTAAAGGGTTAATTATAATGATACCTCTATATTTTTTTATATTACACTAATACGTCACTCTATTTTCAAAATTATACTAAAATATCTCTAAATTTTGCTTCTGTTAAACAAAGACATAATTATGTTTTCTTTTCCATCAACCAACTCTATAAAAGTCAACTTTTCAATAATTTTTTTTATAATGTTCAAAGTAGCCCTCCCTTTAATTATTTCCCATAAATTCAATCTTCTTTTTCTTTTCTTTTTCTTTTTGTTCTTTAATTCCATTAATTTCATCTTTTTTTTTTTTTATGTTCTTTAATTCCATTATGATTCTTCTTCAAAATTGTTTGAATTTGTCTTTTCCTTAATGGGTGCTTCCATGATTAGAGCGATCACCACCACAACGAAGAATCTGATTGTGTCGTCGTTAATGCTGGTGTTAGCAAAGGATCCGATGGTAGATGGATTTGATCTGAGCTCCATCAGAATAGTGCTATCAAAGACGGCAGCGCTTAGAAAAGAGTTGGAAGACTCTCTTTAGAGTAGAGTGCTCAAGTTGTCTTCTCTTTATACTCTAGAAACTGAGACTTAGAAAACTCTATAAATTGTTCATCTCGAACCGTCGCCACTGTTACAAATCACCAAATTATCGAACTGCCATTATTGCTGCTATTGAGTTCATCTTCATGGCATCGTCACCGTTGCTGCAATTGGATTTTCAATTGATGGATCTTCAAAACTAAACCACAACAACTCCACCTTCCTGTCATCGACCCATCTCTCAAAGGAGTTTCTGGGTTTTATTCTTTTTTTGGGGTTATTGGAATTGGAGGATCAAAACCAAAAACTTTCCAAATTTTAGTGTTGATTTTATGGACAATTTCTCTATTAGTGTATTCTGCTCCTCTATTTTGTATTTTTCTCTTCTTAGCATTTAACATAAAATTATTAAGTCGGTCGACGAATTTTAGATAGATCAATGGCTACTGAGCTCAAGTTTCAAAATAATTTGGATCTCATGCACTGATTCTTTCAGACTGATAAAGGTATTGGAATTCGAAAGAATATCAATCTCGTCTATCAGTTCAATCTTCCCCCATGGTAATCAGCTTCCTTTTCTTTTAATACAAATATTGTTTACTTACTTGTGTGATTTTGATCTTATTTCTGATAATTGTTGTTTTGTGTCACTAAAATGTAGAAAATTGAAGTCGATGTGATTGGGTATTATATTTGATGGGGAAATTCACCAAAAAACATGGAATTTCTTTTTATGTAAATTTTTTTGAATTTTTGTTTTTTTTTTTAAATTTACTTTGGTTTTGAAAATTTTGATGGTGGATAATGGCGGTGGATAGTGGCAATGATGGTAGATAATGGTAGTGGATAGTGATAATGGTGGTGGTGGTATCAAGTTAGGAATTAAGTAAAATTAAAGATTAACAAGTGAATGAAATTAAAGGAATTGTATGAGAGTGAAAATAAAAATAAAAATGAGAGGTATTATGGATTTTTTATATAGATTTAACGAATTTTTTAATAGAAAGATCTCAAATTTTAACGAAATCAAAATATACGAGTGTTTTAGTATAATTTTAAAAATATAAAAATATATTAATATAATATAAAAAAATACAGAAATATTATTATAATTAAACCTATATTAAATAATAATAATAATAGAAAAAAAAAGTCCATGTTAACATCATCCCCTTCTCCATGGCCTTACAGTAGAGCTCTGTTACGAAATAAATATCCCACCAGCATCCAATTTCCCTCTCTCTCTCTCTCTCATTTTATCTTCGTATAACAATCTCAGTACACAAATTATATACTTCTCTTTCTCTGTTTCTCTCAAAAATGTCTACCATCTTCTGGAAGAACCTTCTCAAATGTCTACCCACCACAACTACATCCTCAAATCCATTAAACATTCAACAAGAACATACCCATTTACTGAAATCAGCCACTGACCCCACCGTCACCACAGCCCCCGCCACTCCCAACCCCATCACCACCGTTGTGATAAAAAACTCAAGTTCTTTATATGACCTTTCCTCAGCATCCACTTCCAAATCTCTCAGTACTCCCTCTACTTATTCCTTCTCCTCCTCTGACTCTGACTCCGATACCGACTCACCACCCGATTTCGCAGCAATTTTCGCTTCCCAACGATTCTTCTTTTCTTCTCCCGGACGGTCTAACTCTATAATCGAGTCCCCTGAAACGTTGCCGGAATCTGAATCTGAGAAGAAATTACCAGTCACCGGAGGTGTTGCAGTTAAAAAATACTCACCGGATCCTTACACAGATTTTAAAAATTCAATGCGAGAAATGATAGAAGCCAGAAATTTAAAGGACGTGAGAGCTGACTGGGACTATTTACATGAGTTGCTTTCTTGTTATCTTACGTTGAATCCTAAACACACCCATAAGTTTATCATTAGTGCTTTTGCTGATTTACTTATTTGCTTATTATCCTTATCCTCTTCGTCGGATTCTGACATCCTCCAGACCCCTGATTCCCGCCGGCGGCATAATGTTTCACATTGGTTAGTGTAAAAATATTTAATATTAGTTATTTAATTTAATTTAGTTTAATGGAGTACTTTGTGTTTTGGTAAAAAGAAAAAGAAGGGTTGTTTTGATGCAAGAAGACAAAAAGTAAAATGTAATTTGTAAATTTGGAAACCAAGGAAAGCGTGGGCTGTGTTAAATTCTCTATGCAATATGCATTTTTTATTGTTAAATGTTTCTTATTTTGGATCTTAATGTAGGTTCTGTTTTCAGAACATGGTTGCTTGTGCTTTCTGTAATTAGGACATTACTGCTTCAAATGTACAACATACTTTGGATTTAAATGTACAAATTATGAATGCATGAATTGCATAAACTTTATCTAACCATTGTTACAATTTTTATACCTTTTTTTCTTTTAAAATTTTAGTCTTTATGTATGAATTTTTATCCAATGATTTGATTGCTTCTACTGATCATGTAATTGTACTTTCGAAATCATCAAACCTCTTTATATATATAAATATACTATGTCAGACAAACATAAATTCAAATTTCTGAAAAACTATAGTAACCAATCCTATCAAAAGATTAATCACTAGGAATATAATATTCAGGATTGTCTAAACTAATTGTGAAATATCTATTCCAAACACTAACTTGAAATTTAATACTAAATTTACAAGAGAAAAAAAAGCACCATCAAATTAAATTAATATATTATTTATAAATTATATCTTCATTTGTATTGAATTTTCAATTATTACAATCTAATTTTTATTATAAATTTATAAATATTAATTAAGTTTAATTAAAAATTATTTTGATCCAATTATTATTTATAATTATTCTGATTCAATAGTAATTTAAGAGAAATATTAATATATAAATTTTATATAAATTAAATATAATATATTGAATGAATTTATATCTCATTAAATTCAAGTTAACACATATTCATAAGAATATAACAAGACACGCAATAACAATTAAACATAATACTTTCACAATGTCAATACAAATAAGGCAAAACTACTAAAAAAAGGTTGTGTTTGTTAAAAAAAAGAAATTCCAAAATTTGGACTATCATGAAGTCGAATCTGTCCTTGAAAACCTCAAAAAAAAAAACCAAAAAAGTTGCATTGAAAGCCTCCATTTGTGTCGCTAAGGCATGAGAGTAAAGAAGAAGAGCAAAACTTGAAATTCCAAGTAATTTTGTTCTTTTCAGTTTTATACATGCACATAAGGGCAGACAAACCAAGAGGATCCAAAGAGATATGTACTCTACAACTATTATCCATGGAATTGAATAATAATAATAATAATAATAACAAAAATATTGAAATATATATATATATATTTTGAGTTTTGACCCTTCTTAATTAATTTATAATTATACGTAAAAATTAGTTGGTTTAGGTAAGGTTAGCACCGGACCATTTGTCCTTTTGTGTTTCCATTATTTTATTTTTAATTACTACTATATCACTCCTTATTTAGACTTAATTATAAGTTATTATATGGTATTTGGTGGGAAGTCAAGAACTATAATATCACATGTGTCTCCTAAAGAGGTAACAATCCAACGGTTCTGACTAATTACTACATTTTTTAGGGCATGAAAGCATGCAAAATATTGCCAATCAGTAGGCCCCAAACATAAATTCAGCATTGATAAAACTCTTCAAGAGATGTGTAATGAAGCCAAATGCACAGAAGTTGGACATTTGGTATTAAACGAGTAAGGCCAAATATAAAAATTCAACCCAGAGAATTTTACAACTTTGTACTTAGTAGTGATGATTTTTTTTTTTTTCACTTTACCACCATAAAATAACACTGGCTTTGGGCGAAGATTTGCAGGAGCACGAGTGTGAGGACGGCCTCCAAAATGCATGTATCCTGATAATTAAGTTTTTCTAATAGAAAATCAAAAGTTGGTATCATGCTATAAAATTTTACGAGATTCTTAGATAAAAATGGTTTATAATAGAAAATTTTGTATTTAAATTTTTAGATCAATGTAATTACAAAACGCGAATAAAAATTAATTTTTTATTCTTTATGATATAATAGCATCACGTGTATTTACTTAAAAAAAAATTTTAATAAAAAAATATTTACTTTCCAATAAATTATTAGACACTCAAAAAAATAAAATAAATTTTTAATATAAATATAATGATTTATTATTAAATTAGAAGATGCACTTAGTAAAATGTCTGAAATTAAATTGATTCATTTATGACAAAAAACTTACTCCGAAGGGGGTAAAAAATCACATAACATGACTGGAACTCCACGAGTTATATCACAAAAGCCGACAATTCCACCAACCATGGAAGAGTTAAAATGTGTTGTTGCTGCGCCAAGTTCATCTTTTGATATTAATAGTTATAATACGTATATATAACTTTGTTGGCTGAGAAGGTAATGGATGCTGTTCTTGTCAGTATAAGGATTTAAACTATTTTTGAGCAATATCTGAAAGTGGGTCCAATTCATATTTATGAATAAATGAAGCTTATCAAAGCTAAATCCATATCTTGTCTACAATGACTATGATTGAAGTTTTGGTTTATTTTGGTGATTCAGATCCTATTATTGATTTTTTTTTTCTAAATCTGATTTTAATTAAAATTTAAATTCTAGAGCTTTCAATTTTAAAAATAATTTTTATATTATTTAATTATAACAACTCATAACTTCTCATTATTGTATTATATAAGCGTTGATTAAAGGTTAGCATGAATTTAAAAACATCTTAATTAATGTACATGTTTTGATTGATAAAATTTATTAAAATTCATAAAAATAAAAATTTAAGTTAATTATTTCATAAATTTATAAAATTTTATTTGTTTGGTATAAAAATTTTTATTATAAAAAGATAATTTACAAAATTTTTTATTTATTAAAATGAAAGATTTTTCAAAATTCCATATTTTTTATGAGATTTTAAAAACTCTTAAAATAAAAAATTATAATGAATGATGAATTTTATATAGTCTATAAATTTTAATTAATTTTTTATTAATTAAATAATAAATTTTAATAAAATTCATGAATTTTTTAAAATATTTCATCCAAAACTCTCAAAGTAAACATCACCTAATGTTTTTTTTAAGAGGTATATGTACATGCAATATGACCTAAAAATTATTGATTGGATAGCACGTACTGTCTAATCCAAAAATTTCTCATACAATTTTTTTTTTGTAGTTTGAAAATAATGCAGAGACATGGAGGTCAACAATGATCGCTGGCATACAATTAAGTCCAAATATATTAGTTGTCGGTTATGTATATATATAATATATATATATAGTTGTTCATGTTAAATTGTCAATCAAGTAGAAAGTGATTTCAGGAGCTAAAGATTTTTGCCTTTTAGCCCAATCAGTATTATCTTCTATACACACATATGCCAAATGATCTGTTTACATCAGAGCAATCAATTTCACAATATCACATGCAGAGCTGATCCCTATATATATATAAGAAATTTCAAATTGGTGTGGGAGAAAGAGATTTGGGTCTGGTGGAGGGATGGGGAAGTTATTGCGAGGAAAGTGTCAAATTTGTTTGGTTGTGTATATTATATAAACATAATATGAATTGGTGTGGCTTGATAAGAGTTGAAAGGTGCGTGAGAAAACTATTTGAGCAGCTCCAGTTTCATGGGTTTTAATTTGTTCCTCGGGAATTGGATTGCCATGTTTATTTAAATAGAATTTTTTTTTTTGGCCTTTTGCACCCACTATTATATCTTTCTGTAGATTGATAGTGACCACATATACAGAAAAGTTACTGCATTAATTATTGTTTTTGACTCCACAATAAAGTTGTTACCAACCATGGATCAATTGGTTATGTTCTTGACAATTATATGCTTCAAGCAGGGGATTTAATGGAGTTGTGTCAAATGCTTGTCTGTACCTCCAAATTAGGTAACTTCAATAACAATTCTTATGTAATCATAAAATAAATTCTCTCCTGTGACTTCAAAATCACGATTTGATTTCATGGATATTATAATCATTTTGCAAAAAAATTGAGAAGAGTGAATATTATTATCATTACAAAAAATCATGAGTTATTTGGCAGATTATTGAGTGTACTGACACCCTCAGATATGGAATTCACCTTCATATATAGGATGCGTTAGTTTTTAGTGTGTGAATAATTTTCCAATTTTTTCCATGTATATAATCATAAAACAAAGGCAATAACAAAGCCCAGTACTAGTATAGAAGTAAGTTGGGCCTCAACACACACTAAAAGAGGCCTAACAAGCCCAACCTAAAGATTTATATAGTATATCATCGAAAATTATATGGGCCTAACCCAGCAAAGTTCAGCCCACTTAACCAGTGATAAAGTTCATATGTGATGTGTCCTCTTATCAACCAGAAAAATTGTTTGGGCATCAAAATCGCCGAAAGCAACAGTAATGGCGTTGCCGGCTCTCTCTCTAAAACTTCCTCGTATCCCACTGCCGTCGAGAAACGCCCAATCAAATCCTTTTCTGCAGCTCAAATTGCCAGCTTTCTGTAATTCCTCTGTGATATTCCACCGCAAGCTTGCGACCACAAACGCAAAAGTGAGGGGCGGAGGATTATCCTTAAGGAGGGCTGTGGAGGAGAGTCAGGAAAACACGGAATCGGAGGTTGTGAATGAAACGCAATCGTCGAATGAGTCGAGTGGCGAGGTGAGCGAGTTGGGAGCGGAGATTAAGAAGGTGATGATGGAGAGGAAGGAGGAGGAGAAAGAAGGGGATTTGTGGAGTGGAGTAGCGGAGGAAGTTCAAGAAATAGAGTGGCCTGCATTCGGTAAGGTGTTGGGGACCACGAGTGTGGTGCTTGGCGTGATTGCTGGATCTAGTGTCGTTTTGCTTACTGTTAATGCCGTGTTGGCTGAATTGTCTGATAGGGTTTTTGCTGGTAGAGGCGTTCAGGATTTCTTTAGCTAAGAGAAAAATTAGGAATAAATGTGCAGTTTTTTTTTTCTCCTCTCTAGATTAGCATATCTATTATTCAACCGATTAGATGTTGAATATAAGAACTATCAATCATCATTTGCGTATACATAATGTCAAGTGCAGAACATATCTATGATCTATCACACTTTTGAGGAAGTTAACACTCCCAAACTTGGATCCTGTTTCGATATGAAAATTGATAAAATAGAGTTCATTTGAGAAGGGATTTTACAAAATTTGAGTTTTCAAACCAGGGATCATCCCGCATCCTACAAAATCCACACCCCAAACCAGAATGGTTAATATCCGTGTATCTGAAGACCTCCAAACAGATTTCATTGCTTGAGTTCAAGTAGCGTACGCTTTACTTGCAATGGAACAAAACCTATAAAATCAAAACAGGCTATTTGAAAACTTAGACAAATATTTTTGTTCTCAAACTTCAAAACTGAGCCATAAATAGTTGCCCTGTCATTTAAAAAGGATAAACCCAATCTCTGTTTCAGCTATATCAGCCAGTTCACAATCATGATCAACAAAGTTCATATCCAACAGCTGGTGCACCAAAATAAAAAAGTACAATTTTATAAAAAATGTCTTAGAAACTATAGAAGGGGATAACAAATTACAAGACCTATCATTCACTTGATGCAGGACCCACGAGAACTCCTTGAGAAGAACCTTCCTTCTTGCCACCATCATCCTTCACCTCACTTTCGGGCTTTCTTATCCTGATCTTGTATTTAGATTCAAATTCAGTGATTTCTTTTTTCTTCTTTTCCAAAGCCTCATTGAGCCTGGTGATTACCTCCTCAATCCCCTCTTTATTGCGCTGGACAGCAGGCAGGACCTCTTTGATGGTTCTCTCAACCAGCACACCTCCAATCATTCGGTAGCATCGTCTAGATGGGTCAAGTGGTTGGATGGCATTAATAACCAAGGAATGTTCGCTCACTTCCATTTCAAGTTCAGTGATCTTTGAGTAAATTTGATTCAGCTCAGATCTCATAGCAGTGTATGCATTCACAATCGCCTGTTCATTTATTGGTTCCTTGCGATCACCTTCAGCTTTGCTGGCCATGTTTCTCTGTAAAAAATAATCAATATAATGATAAAGTGGAATGATACATATAATTCCACTGCAGATTATCACTCGAAACTCCTGGTTTCAGTTACTAAAATGTTGTCAAAACTCGTGCACATAACACAAGGATGATTCAGGTCCAAAAGAATATTGCGGAAGTGCAGTTAAGATGACAATTTTTTTTGTAATTGTTGAATCATCAAAAAACCTTCAATCCCTTTAATACTTCCAAGTGTCAAACTTCAGTCTCAAAATACTTCTTTTCTTTTTCATAAAATCTAATGTTTATACATGGACACTGTGATTCCGTATATTAAAAATGGAACTTCTTATGCTGGAGTGGGGAGTAATAACCTCTTATATCACTATATATTACAAACATGGTTATACTAACGGAAGTTATTAAAAAATCATTAGACACAATCAATAAACCGTTAAACCTACAGCCAAATATAGTGGATATCAATACAAACAAATTAAGCTCCATTTTTTCCTTTCTAGCTTTCGACATCACACTATTCTGGAAATTTCAGTCTGATCATAAAACCCTAACTTTACACTGTTTTTAACACATAAAATCGTATGTTTTGTCCATCCCATTGCAGTGTTTCTCATCCCCAACCCAGGCTATCCCAGCACCTGCAACTGGAATTTTCCCTCTTACTCTTTTTAAATAGATATAATCACACTAATTCAAATCTATCAGTGATCAGCTAAGCTAAGCTTAGTTCAAAGCTTTAATATAATTAGGGTTTCTGAGATTCAAATATCTGATTAATTAGGTTTATTTCAAAACCTCATAGTTTTTTTCTGGCTTTGCGAAGATCCAATGCTTCACCAGTGATTATAATTTCTCCTTTCCTCGGGTCTTCAAGCAACCCAGGATTTGGAGAGCCGACTGATAATAAAACTTGCTGACTTATGAAAACCAAAGAAAAGAAAAGGAAAACTCCATAAATTAAGAGAGTAAGAAATGAAGAGTACCTGATTGAATAGAGCTCCTGAGACCGGCAGAAACAGCGTAGTTTTGCAGTGGCAGCGACTCGACAATCGTAAGCTTCTCGAGCAAGAGGAGTTTTAAGGCAAGACCCTTTGGTTTTTCTAATTCATTCACTCGTGTTGTGTCGCATCGCAGGTGCCTTTCGCCGTTTTGGTCACAATTAAAATTAAAATTAGGGCTCATCAATAAAGTCATTTACATATTAACATAAATAATAATAATTAATCAAATTTAATAAAATTTAGAAAAAGAATTGAACTCTGAATTAGCAGAAAAAAAAAAAAAAACATTATTTTAGAATAAAATATTCATATCAGTAATATTAATTATATTAATTTTAATTACTATATCTATAAATCTTAAAAAAGTATTAAATTATTTTTTTAATATTTAAAATTATTAAATATTCATTTATCTTCAACTATATAATATAAATCTTAATAATAAATAATTAAACAAACACAATACGGTCCACGACTAATAATAATTATGGAGATATATTATTTATCTATTTATTTAGAATAAACTTTTTCACTAAATGGCTATAACACAATGGCTAATCTCTAAATACTTGTTTACTTACAAGTTTTTGGTTATAATTGTATATCATAAGTAAATTCATCGTAATTATAAGAAAATTTTTGCCTGCATTGTATGCAATTTTCATTTTTAAAAAAATAATAATTAAAATTATAGTTAAACTCAACTGAGTTTGAAGTTTTTAAAACACTTCAGATTTAATTCCAATTCTAATTTAATTTATTAATGAAGATCAAATTTTAATTAAATAAAAATATGTAAAATACATATCAAAAGGTTGATCTAGGCGAGTTTATAGGTCTAAATAAAGATAAGATTACATTTAATAAATATAACATTTAACAAGATAGGATTATGGTATTGGTGACATCAATCCAAACAAACAAAACCCATAACTGAATATAAAAGGCATTAAATAGGCCAAACTTTTGAATTAGCACTACAAAATGCTATTTCAAAACAAAGATATTAAGAAATTTTTGAACTTGGAGATAATATTATTAGCAGAAGTAAATAACATCTATACTATCTCCCAACTCAATTGCTATGCAATATCTGAAACTAGTTTAATAATCCAGTGAGCAAAAGCTCAGGGCTCAAATGTCATGCTTTCAGCCTCCTGCCTCACTGACTCGAACAGCACAGACGACAGATACCTCTCTCCAAAGCTTGGAAAAATCACCTGCACAGATTCACAATATCATACATGGGATCAGCCAATGAATGATGCTAAATTGAGCTATGTCATTAACGTAAACAGTATTTAATGATGCATATAAAATTGATTGTACAATTTTTTTTTTTTTTCATAGATCATTTTAATAGGATTCCAGTAGGTTATGCTAGAATTAGAAGGGAATGATCCAACTTACAACTATGAGTTTTCCAGCATTCTCTGGCCTCTTCGCAATCTTGATTGCAGCAGCAGTGGCAGCACCAGATGATATTCCCACCTGCACCAGAAGTTCTCATACTCAGGTGAAGTGGAATGGACAATAGATAAATGCTATGTAGATTTTGTCAGACAAATGCTACTTCTGCGGTACCATTGTTTAGGTCACAGTTGGAGACCATAGGGGAAAACTTACAAGCAAACCTTCTTTCAGCGCAACCAGCTTTGCAGTTTCAATTGCTTCATCACTTGATATCTGCAAAATTGTACAAACTTAGTTGGGGAACAGCTTAGACATTCGAATTACTAATCATGTTGTGCACCAGGGTTCAAGACAAAATAGAATTCACATACGCTAAAAATGGTGCAAATATCAGATTTCAAGTGGGGACGGGAGAAAACTATTAGCAATTCATTCCCATAAAAACAAGCATTGTTCTTTTAATCCACCAGTCAATCATTTGAATCTGCTAGTTTGAAATCCAAGCTATACTTATGAACTGCTTCTCACAGAATTATGAGTAGATGATTTATAGGAATTAAATAGTATAGTCTTCACATAATTAAGAGTAATAAAGAATTCTTGGGCCGTACTTGAATTACTTCATCAATGATATCAACTTCCAGAACTCCTGGGATGAAGCCAGCACCTATTCCTTGGATCTTATGGGGACCTAAAGAATAGAGATAAATATTTGTATAACTCATCAAATAAAAAAAAAATAAAAAAAGTCAATAAGACAAGAAGAACCAAATTTACTTTCTGTTTCAGGACAAACAGGATTTTGTATTCAAAAGCAAAAAAAAAAAAAACTGCTGAAATACACACCAATCATTCTTAAACATAAAGAAAAGATGGTTTGTTATGTACAGCTTCCAATAAAAACAAAGGTGCATGATCTAGAGGAAACTTCCACATAGCTTTGCATATTCTGACACTAGTTTTACTAATCTTAGAGCTTGTAGAATATCAACTGTTATGCATATTACCTACAAATATCTGTAGTTTGCAAATTACTCCGCTATTGGGTATTCCTTTTTCTTATATAATTGTCTTTGTGCTAAAATCATTTTCGTGCATAGCCAGATATGATCAATACAATTATGCCTAATTGTTGATTGTATACAAATATAAAGCAAGAACGCATGCTGTGACAAGGGAGTATCTAATAAATCCATCATTCAGAGAACAACTGACCAGGTTTTCCTCCAGATAAAATAGCGCTTTCAACAGGTTCAACTCCATACAACTGCAGAAAATTAGGAAGTGAGAGTGATAAAAGAGAAAAATGTAAAGTAGATACAAGTTACAATTTTTGTCATGTTCATGCTGATGAATGAATTCTACCGTGAATTGATATTGATAAATGAAAGGGTTAAGCACACCTTAATGTTAGGATTCTGCTCTTTTAGGTATTTCCCAGCACCTGTGATAGTTCCTCCAGTACCTATTCCTGAAATAAAGGCATCAACTTTCCCGCTTGATCCTTTCCATATCTCTGGTCCAGTAGTCTCATAATGTATCTACATCAATTAAAGAAGTCTCAAGATAACTAACAGTCAACCGCTAAATGGAAATGCCAAAACATAAGTATTGACTGAGATGGGGAAAAAAAAACCTTTGGATTGGCAGCATTTTCAAACTGCTGGAGTATATAAGCATTGGGTGTCTTGGCCAAAATCTCTTCAGCCTTCTGAACAGCCCCTTTCATGCCCTTAGCAGGATCAGTAAGAACCAACTCAGCTCCAAAAGCACGGAGAATAATTCTTCTTTCAAGACTCATCGATGCAGGCATTGTTATTATAAGCCTATATCTCTTGGCAGCTGCCATGAATGCTAATCCTATGCCAGTATTTCCACTTGTAGGCTCAATCAGAACACTCTTCACCAAACCATTTCATAAAGCAGCCAAAATTAAACATAAGAATTGCACAACAATACTGTGATAACCAAGAGATTAATTTCAAAACAATAACTAACCTGCCCTGGTGTGATGAGGCCTTTGGCCTCCGCATCTGCGATCATGCTATAACCAATCCTGCAAATTAGCTACAGCAATCAATACCCAGCAAAAACCGAACCAATATCTAATCTTCAAATTGATAATCATGATAAAAACCAATGCCAAGAAAAAGGAACATAAAGCATTTTAAAAGCAAAACCTGTCTTTGACACTAGAGCATGGCTCCATCATCTCTAGTTTAGCGGCAATACGAGCAACACAACCATCCACAACATTGTTGAGATATACCAATGGAGTTCTACCAATTAACTGTGAGGGGAAAAAAAAAACCCAAAACAGAAAAAGGACATTGAAGAGCAAAAGATGAAAAGAATGTAAACACCCATAAAGAAGATGGAATTTAGCCGTTAAGAGAGTATAACTTACTTCAGTAACATCTTTAGCGATTTCATATTTCTGAACAGCCATAGCTTCTCCAATTCTTAATCTAGACAAACCCCTGTATGTGCAAAAACCAAACGTATATATAGATGATTAACGAAACATGATTAATGGGAAAAAATTAATATATTTGAACATGATTATTGGGAAAAAATTTAACATATCACCTTTGAGCCTTTGACAATGATAAAATTTGTCTAAAGAAAATATAAAAAAGTTGTTTTTGTGTAAGCAGTGGGCTAAGGGTTTATATTGTTATCGTGAACTGCAGAGTTGTCTCAAATTTGGAAGGGTTGTGAATGACAGCAGAATCAGATTTTTTTGAGATCAAAAGGAAATAAAGGGTGTGAGATTTGGGTATGTATCTGACCTGATTTTTAGAACAAGTTAACAGGGAATGTCATCAAATAGATATTATCACAGGCCATGCCAAGTCTAAATACTTTTTGTACATTTATTAGTAAATTAAATTTCTGGTTGGTTTGAAAAGTAATTTTTGTATGGATGTATTCATTGGATTTTGTAATGGATGATTATGCTGCTTTTGTTTTTTCTTGTATATTGGATGGCTAATCTTTCAATATTTTTTTATTTTAGATATTTCAGTATTATTAAATTAAAAGTTAATTGATTAATAGTTTTTATTCAGGCTTACGGGAGCAACTATGGCCGTTCTTGTAAATTCTTTAAATCGTAATCTTCAAAATGAAATTTCGACGGCAGTTACTCGAGAAAAAAAAAAAAAAAAAATTATTGGAACTCTATTTTTGTCAACACTGCCCCAGTCAAATGAGCAGTTGCCAAATCCCATCTAAAAGAAAGCAAGACCTTATCCTATCAAGCACCACAAATCACTACAAATACTCGCAAAAGCTTCTCTCATTTCCCACCTCACAAAAACCATGGCAACCCTACATTTCACTCCATCTCCTTCCTTTACACCCACTAAACAAGTTTTACCCACCAAATTTCCTTCCCTGAAACTCAACTACAGAATAGCCAGATCCTTGAAGACTATAGTTAGGTCTTACAAAGTGGTGATTGAACACGAGGGCCAATCCACAGAACTGGAAGTGGAACCTGATGAGAGCATACTATCCAAGGCATTGGACTTTGGCCTGTCTGTGCCACATGACTGCAAGCTTGGGGTATGCATGACTTGCCCAGCAAAGCTAATCAGTGGAAAAGTTGACCAAAGTGAAGGTATGCTTAGTGATGATGTAGTGGAGCGTGGGTATACACTGCTGTGTGCATCCTATCCAAGATCAGATTGTCACATTAGGACCATTCCTGAAGATGAGCTGCTGTCCTTGCAACTAGCAACAGCTAATGACTGAAATATTTGTGCTTCATTTTTTAGTTTTAAGGATTTTGATATTGAAAACTATATTTGAGTACAATCTTTATCATGGGTATCTTGTCACGGAAATGTTGAATAGATTTTGCTTCTGCACATTGTATGTACTGGGGTCCAAAGACAAATGAAAATCCCATCCTAGTGAAATCAGAAAATCTTCAGAGAATAATATATCTTCTTGGAATTGAAAATAATCTAGAACAGACTTGGGAACCCTATCAAGGAATGGTTGTTGGCATTTGAATCAAAATGCAGAAGGCAGTCTTGATGTCACTTTGTTATTAATTCATCTCATGTCTGATGAAGCCTTCACCGATAATATTTCCAATACCCGAATGAAAAATATATTTTTCAATGAGATCCAGCAATTTTAATCTGACTGTTCAAACATTAATCACCGCAAAGTTTATAATTTATCTATGCATTAGTGCATCAAAATCACACAAGAAAAATTGCAAGATTATTCTCAATTCATATGTCATGTACCGAAAGCGGAAAACTATTATATAGTCAGTTGGTTGCTCTTATGCATCTAGTTGCCCCTGGCCATATGAATGGGAGCAGAACAAAACTGAAAGCTCGCTACTTTTTCATGGTGACATTAAGTCCCTGCCTCAGCAAACAGAGTCGCTAACTCCATTGCAATTCATATTCAGTCCATCCCCTTGAATTAACTGGCCGCTAAAAGAAAACCTCTAAGATACTATTTGAAAAGGATGATATAGAATCTTGCTACTCCTAAAACCTGTAACTTTGAAGTTGTAACTCAAAGTCTGCTTTTGACGTTAGACTATCTAAGAAATATATCAATTTCAAAGATCAAAGATGCAATGTTTGCAACAGAATAACAATAACAATAGCAAAGAGGAGCAAGGCTACTAGATGAATAATGAGATTCAATACAACGCCAACTAGGCAACAATACTCTAAGCACTTGGATGAAATCTGGCCTTCTGAGGTTTCCTTTGCTTAAGCTTCACTTTCACATTAATGCCATTATCAATGATAGACTGAAGCACAATCTGAAGCTTACCCTCCAGTCTCTCCCCCTTCCTTGGTGTGTAAACCACATCATGAATATCATCTGCCAATGCTCTTTGTGCTAGAATTGCTCCCACAGCAGCACAAGCAGCTGCATTCTTTGTTGAGGTCAGATCAAATTTTAAGTCTTTGGATATAGAATGTGCCACAGCCACTACCTTGCTGGTAACCCGGTGAATAATGCAGGCACGGACAGAGGCTTTTGATACGAAAATGTCCAAGCAAAATGGTTCATGGTAAGGAGCTGTAAGCTGATTGAAAGTTGGTGTTCTGACCTTCTTTTTCTCAACACCAGCAGCACCATCCATTTTATCAATAAGCAAGGAATAAACCCTTTCATTCTTCACCATCCTTGGAAAATTTTCAAATTCAAAAGCAGAATTACAACTTGGGTTTTGTTTCATTTTGCTTTCTTTATGATTATCGATCTTTTTTGAAGATTCTTTCTTTTCCTTTCCCTTTAGATCATGCTTCCTCTTTGAGGAATTCTTCCTATGAAAGTCATAACTGTACTCTTCAAACTCTTTTGAGTCCCTGTCAAGCTTATAAAAAAGATTTCCCCCAATTCTCATATTATCAATCTCGTCAAAATCAGTGTCACTCTGCAAAGATGCTACATCATTAACCTGCTCATCAAATGCTTCAGTAGCAGACAGTGGTTGCATTTGCCTATCCAATCCTTGCCACACATGGGCTAAACCTGATGAAACATGCCAAGTATCATAGTCCACGACCTCAATATTACAACCATCCAAATACGGTCTTCCATCGGTAAATAATGGAGAAAGATGAATATTACTAGAGTAATTCGCTGAAATGTTTTGTCTCTTATCAACTGAAATTTTTGCGGCAGAGCCATTTGTGTTATCAACAATAGCAGGAGCCTTTGAGCAGAAACTAAAAACAGTTGGGAGGAAATGGGAGCTCAGTAGCGATGTGAGACTAGTGGATTTCCTCAATAGTAGCAATGCCATTTTGGATAGAGCAGAATTTGGTATAATGAAACATTCAATTTTCACATGGGAAAAACATCAAACATTTGGTAGGCAACAAGAATATACTTACACTACCCTTCCACAATACTCGCTATAAGCCTATAACTGGCTCTGGTTTTTCAGCCACAGAGTGAGGCGATTTCTGTGTTGCCGAGTAGTGCAGCTCTCTCGCTAAATGCCACTATAGTACTTTGGAAGGAGGAATCATTCCAGTGATTTAGCCAAGGGTTCAACAACGGGCTGCGATGCAACAATAACCAGAGATAACTGATCTAACTATTTCGATGTTGATGGTTGATGCTTCACGAATCACGATTTTATCAAACATTACAGCGATTTTCAGACGATATTACAGAATTATACATGTACTTCACTTTTAAATTTTTTTAAATTATAAAATTATTATTATTAATTATAAATTATTTTTTGAAATAAAAGAATATATATTTTTATTTTGTGTACAAACTAGATTAATGCATAATATATTAAAAATTATAAAAGTATTTAATAAATATACAAAGAAAATAATTAAAAAATTTAAAATTATAAAGATATTTTTGTAAAATAAATATGCCTAAAGAAAACAAAATAATCAGAAAATTTCATTTTTAAAATAAATATGATTGATATTATAATTTTATTAGGTAAAAAAATTTTGGAGTGTATTTAACTATTTTTTTAAATAATGAAATTCTATATCTATAATAATATTCAATCAAATTAACCGCAATTTTAAATAATCATTATTATATTCTTAATTAAAAGCCTATTTGATTAAAAGTAATTTTTTTTTATAGATAATGTGATAAAAAAAACATAAGTTAAAACACATAATAAACAGAATACATAAGTACTATTTCTATCTTAATTTTGAAATTCATTTGATTATAAAGTATACATCTCACGTAAGCTTTTCAGAATGCGTGGGAACAAATAATAATAAGAATAATTATAAAAAATAAAAGGCATAGTTTTGACAACAAAAGAAACAGAAAACATAGGGAAAGGGCCCTATCAAAATAAACAAAAATTTTGCTAGAAACCATTGAAGCGACAGCTTGAAGATAAAGCTAATACCATCTAGAGAAACCCACTTGACTCGCCAACTAACCCAAAATCTTTAGGTTAGGACGGAAGTTACTCCCATATTCAGCAAGTTCACAACTTTCTAATAACATCAAGTACCATATTTAATTTATTTCACAAGGAAACAATAAAAAGGAAAAAAGAAAACAGCCCAACCATCCATAGAGCTGTCTCTTTATGTTTGTAATCGTACCTGCCAAAACTATTTCATTAGTGATTTAGAGAATCACCAGCTACTAAAACAGCCCATCCCCTCAGATCATACAATTATCCAATGATAATAGAAATAAAGTGTGCTCCAATGGAATCAAATGCCATCAGTTTTTATTTTATTAAAACCTTTATAATTTAATTTCTCACTACAGATGGCATTTGCTCCCAATTAAAGCCAAAAGAAATAACATCTAAACAACAAGGAACAGTTTTTCTACAACTAACCCTAATAACAGAAGTGGTAGCTTCAGTTCATCAACATTGTTATGTTTCCATCATTGGGATTACTTTCACAATCACCTAGTTCTACAGTTTGATCAACATTAGAAATACAACTTCTTACCATGACATAGCAAGAAGTAGAACAGTTATAATTAACACACACACATCGCTACCATTAAGAAGGTTAGTGATTACAAACAAGCCAGTTGAGAAAGCCAAATAAGATTTGGGGTCATCACATCAGTGGTTACCATCTTCAACGAGTAGTTATGTCTATCGGTAGTAAGCCTGCTGATAAGCTGGGGCAAAGCCATTACCATAACCTCCATATGCAGGGTAATTCAAAGGAGCTCCATATGCAGGGGCAGCTTCTGGTGAGTAAGCATATGGTGATTGTGGGCTTCTGCTGCCATATACAGCTGCAGGAGAGGGATATGCTGGTACGCCAGCAGGGTATTGTGTGTGTGAGGGAGACCTGACAAATGTTGGAGGTGCAGGGAAAGATGACACGTAAGCATTTGTCAAACGACCAGCCTTGGCTGGAGGCATTGGGCCACCATTGCTGGCTCGTGTTCTTTTGTTGGCAGGAACTACAGCTGGCCGTTTTTTCTCTGTTTTGGCCTTCTCTAGCTGTTCAAGGCGTTTCTTAAGGTTTTCTGGTGGGAACTCAGCCTCTAGTTTGTATTCTTCAATGCATTTGATGACAGCCCGGAGAGCTGATTGCTCCTTTCGAGCAGCAAGGTGCTACAATATTGATAAAATTATGATTAATAAGTTAAATGTAATGACTTCATTAATTCTACCTGTGCAAATATCTTCATATAGTTTTCTTCACCAAATCAAAGCAATTCTAATATATATAATTATCTTATCTTACCAAGGCAAAAGAAAATCATGTAATCACCCCAGAAATTACTGTAAGCAAATACATGATTTCATCCTATACTATGGTTTTAATGTTGTGACACAAGTTCAGGCAAAGAAAGACCATTGCTTAATGATACAGAGGCAAAGATGATAGATTGTCCTAGCCTATGGCATAAACCTTAGGTGATGACTAATCAGTGACGCCCACTGAAGTAATTTAAAAAAGAAGTGGATAAATGGACCTAAAATGGCTGGTGTGCCTTGATTTACAGTCAAAAACAGAAATTGCCCCCCCTCCCTGCAACTTCCGTCAAAAACAACACGCTTGGAAAATATTGCAATACCATGTCCATTGCAATCATTTGCACAAAAAAAAAAATGCATATTCAGATATATACAATAAAGGCAGAAGCATAAATAAAATCCATGCATTTCGACCAGAGAACATATACATAAGATGGAAATACTTATCAATCAGAATATGGGTGCTTTACTATCCAAAACACATTTTGCAGTTGTGCTTATTTCCAGTTGGGCTATTCACCAAACTGGAAGAAGAAAACATGATTTTTTAGAATCAAAATACCAAAAAGAGAAACCTGAAATCCAATGTTTAATCAATAACTCAGGAAAAGCAGAACTTCCCAAGAACAAGGAGCATCTTAATTTTAAGAACAACAAAATTTAAGGATTCATACCGCAGCCCGACCAGTATCAGGATCCTCCAAAATTGAAGCTGCAGCCTTCCTTGCATCCTTCAGAAATGCTTTTAGCAATGGAACAGGTGGGAACTTGTCCACAAGGCCAACTTCATAAGTAAAATGCACTGCATCAAGCTGCTGACCCCTACTAATTAGCTCCTCGATCATATCTGCACATGATAACAGCTCAGAACCATCACAATGATCAACTACAGTAGCCTCACTTAAATTTACAGTAGCCTCACATTTTGTCAGATATTCATAGTGTGACCCTTAGGATACTTCAGAAAAGACAACCATACAATGAGACATGTAAACATGACTTACACATATGTCCAGAATCTACATACATCAAGCACTAATGAAGATGCCCATTGCTGAACTGGTTAAAGAGCAACCTAGGAAACCAACATTAGCACAGCATCCAAGTATACCCTCAGCAGACCCCTCCATCCCAAAAGATGAAAAAAAAAAAGAACCCCTTTTCTTTCTTTCTTGAACACACGCTAAGCTCACACTTGTGGGCAGAAGGAGTTAGGAAGTCGGGCACAATTACTTAAGCAAGCCCACATGCATGAGCACCTATTATGTGCCACAGATTGTCTAGAACCACGAGCTAAACAAAGCTCTTACACTACACCGCAAGAAGTAATAAGAGCAACAAGTAACACCTAAAAACCAAATTAAACAAAAACTCAATCAAGAAACTAGTCCCTTAAGATCTGTCATTGTGTTCACAAAATAATCAAGTTGAATGATTGGAACAGAATGATTAATATGACCTCCTGAATCATTACACTACATGGGAAAGAAAATCCCAGTGCAATACTACTAATCGAATCATATACAAAATTTAGCTGCCCACATAAAGGTAACGTCCCTATCTTATAATAAGCAAGTGAGGTTATAGAAGCAACCCCTCCTTCCTCTCCCTTCCTGTTGTTCTTCTCCTCTCACTTGCTCGACTCAACCTAGGATATGCACACTGCAGTTGATACAAAGTCCTAAAAATAGTTCTCCCCATTTCTTAAGCGAGCACTCACACAAACACACACTCAGAGATCTACAAAACTCTTGCAAAGCGCACATTTTCTGCCATTAATACATCATTCCCTGTCTCCATTTCAACTAAAAGCTTGGCTGTAAAAAATGCGCGGATCACCAGTCACCACCACTCTACCACACTTCATTCAGCTACACTCCAAAATTTGACCCAGTCGGACCGTATATTCTCCAGCAAAGTACAAAGAAAGTTGCATGCAATTAGGACATGTTTACCAGGTTTGAGGATAAAATGAGAGCGCGCTTCTGGTGACCAGAAAAGTAGTGTATTTTCAAAGCAAACCACAATTTAAGCTATGAAAATCAAATTCAGAAAAATATTTCCGAAAGATAAAATTTAAAAAAAAAAGAAAAAGAAAAAAAGAAAACCAGGAAAATCTAACATATCGAAGCAACATACCAGGCATTTTATCACCCAAACCAAGCGAGACAGCAAGTTTAGGCATCTGCTTGCGCCAAGCAGAGCCAACGACGAGCTTCCTGTACAAATCCACATCCTCTTTCTTAACAATCCCAAAAGTGACCAAATGCTGCAAGAAAGTATGCACATCAGGAGTCTTCACATTCTCAATCCCACCACGCTCTTCCAGACTTCTCTTCCAAGTCTCAGCAATTTTCTTGGCCCTCTCCTTCACGCTAGGCGTCACTAGCAACCTAGACTTGCCTATCACCGGGTCCACGACCACTGGTATCAAGCTCTCCAAAATCAGCACACAAGCCCATCCCAAGTCATTTCCTTTCTCAGTTCTTTCCCCTCTCTTATCCACTGGAAAAACCTCGGAAATTGCTTCCAAAACAAACTTAGAAGGATCCACACACTCGGCCAGAGCAAGTGGAATCTGGCTCCTCAACACATCTAGTTCCTTCTTTTTTGTAATCACAAACTTCCAGAACTCCCTCGACTCCATTTTCAAGCAGAATGATTTGAGAAGGTTGAAGACACCATCCCCGTCATCCACCTCACCATCAGGATGGTCAAAATCGGGGCTCTCGATGGTCTTGAGAGAGGCTTCCTTGTGTTCGTCGACGCGCTCGAGCGCGATCTCAACACTACCGTCAATAGTGACCTCGCGCTTCTTGAGGGAGACGAGAGAGGCCTTGGTTTGATGGTCTAGGGTCTGAAACTTGTGCTTGAGAGCATCGGATTTCTTCTGAAGGTTCTGTTCGAGAGATGAGAAGTGATCAGAGAGCTCTTTCCAAAGAAGAGTGCAGCTGGTCATGAGAGAGGTCTGACGCTGGAACTCGTCAAAGCTAGTCTGAGTCAACTCAGTTAACTCGCCAGGATCGGGGATCGACCCCATGGTTAGTAAGAATCAGCAACCACCGCAAGCAAGGTAGTCCAGTAGCTGAAAAAAGAAGAAAATAAAAATGGAAAACCCTAGAAAGAGAGAGAGAGAGAAGAGATAAAGGTAGGAGACAATGATGACGTGGATACAGTGAGACAAGACACGTGTAATGGCAACTAAGAAAGAAGGCGGTAGAGGGAAGAATCTAAAATGCGCCGGGTACTATGCACAGAGAAATGGTAACGTGAGCGTAGGATAAGAATCACAAAAAAAGTGGCGGGGTAGGGAGGATGACGCCAGACAAAGCGGAGGGGATGTTTGGACAAGAGGGGATTACTTTCGCGGAAACCGAAGTTAGATCGTAAAAGAAATTAAATAAAAAAAAAAAAAGAGGTTGGGTAAGGGGGTGGGCCACCACCAATGACCACCACATGGGTGTAGTCAGATAAAAGTAAAGACACTGGCCGGTCTAATTAATATATAAATTAAAAATATAAGGAAAAGAATGATACTAACAACGGAGTATGTACAGAGACACAGAGACATTCAGGCATGCGCATGTGTTTTTTTTTATTTCTTTTTTTATTACAATTGTTTTTAAGGCCAATAGGCATCAACTACTGTGTCATTTTCTAACCAAGATAAAAAGTGGGTCCCATGTTTTCCAGGAAATTGGACACATAGGCATTTAGAGCCAACGAAGACAAGTGCTAGTTGATTGATTCAAATATACGGGGACCACCTAAGGAGGCAGAAGATTCAACTTTGGTGTGTGCGGGCTTTAATTTAAATTAAATACTTACTATTATTTGGAATTTGAATTTTAGTTATATAATAATTAATTAAGATTTTGAAAGAAATCGAATAAATGGTTTTTTATTATTAAAAAAAAAATCTTTACTTGAATGATTATTAATTGTCCACTCGTAACGAGTAATTGAGTGGCCATGAATACGTCAATAAGAGTACCAAGTTGCTAGGATTTAAATTAGTACATGCAAAACATTGACTTTTGTGGGTCTTCTTTTTTCGCCAATCAAGACATTGGTTACATTTAGATATGATTATTTTAAGAAATAAGAATGTCATTACACGGAAAAAATCAGATACCTATCTCCGCAACTGCCACCCGCGCACACACAATATTAGTAGAATAAGAGATGATAAGATTTGAGTTCAAATTATTGCTGCTTGTCTCCCTAAATTCAGAATTCAACAAAAGAAAGGCTATACAATGTCAAACCTTAATTTAGAAAAAATAAATAAATTTACTAGCCATGAATAAAAATGTAATTAAGTTGAATACAAATTATAAACGTAATATTAGAATCACATCTAGAACATCATTATGACTGCAAAATTTTGTTTTGCACCTCAGGCCCCCATCTTTCACTTAATAAAAAGGTGGGAAATTATTGATTTTACATCAAAACATAAACCAAAAGGGATCTGATATAAATACAACCACTTCCAATACAAGTAACAATTTCTCATTCCAATTTCCCATTCACAGCAAAGACCCACTCGAACTCAAAAGGTTCCTCTGCAGGGCCCAGGGTTTGATTGTGCAAGAGCGAGAAACTTCTCTCTTACACCTAAAAGTGCGACTAAATAAAGAGAGGGGGAACAAGCAACTAAGAATCTTTCCTCCAAAATCTTTAAAATTTGTTACGTTAATTGAACTAGACACAAGAAAGCAAAGGACAACAATAATATGAGATGGACATGCATTTCTAGGGCTAGTAAGAACACTAACATAAAAGAAGATTAGAGGGGAAAAAAAGGGAACTATGATAAGGTAACAGTCCAATCTCGCAGAAAGTGAAAATTGAATTAGGCCAGATCCAAGGCTCAACCTGTACAATTTCCTTGTCATGCCTAGTTCTGATATGTCGTCATTCCTTGGCCCTAGCAAAGGTAAAACACATCTTATCTTCAACTTGAGAGTGTAACCCACCATTCGAGCAATCATTATTACTTACCAAGAACATTGATAAATTGATAATCTGTACCATGCGTCATTCATTCACAAAGCACAAGACAATCCTGCTCCACCCTCCATTATTTTTCAATGCGACTTTGACATCCCTTAGTTAGCCAGAGAGCACAGTCCTGCCAAACCATCCGGCCTCTCTGGAAGTTGTCACTCTTCCAAGGCCAAGGAATTATCTCAGATACAACATTAAAATTTCAACAACCCAGCCTTTTTGGAAATCTCTCTCGTTTTTTCTCATGCATTTTACCAAGCATATGTGCCAGCTAGGTATAGAGGTTTGTAGAATCAATGCTGACTAATGCAATTAGCACAAATAATGAAGACAACTCTCATGTCTGAACATTGCTCAGGCCAATAACAGTAATAAAAATCAAACAATTGCAACCGGAAGCTGTAAATTATCATAATAAATTAGCACCTCCACTCCAAGAGCTTGGTTTCCTGGAGTTAAAAATACAGCTAGGAATCAGCCTATATGTTTGCTCCTATTCTACAGCAGATGATGGCAAAAGATATGGGTCAGAGACTCACAAACTAGTAATAAAAAGACTACGATATACTTGTATCCGTCAAGAGGCCAATTAAGAAGTGGTAGATTGCATGCCATGTAGCCTAAAATGGCAGGATTTCAATCCCCTTGACAGGAAAAAAAAAAAAAAAGATCTATGCATACCTGTGCCATCTAGAATCTACTTGGATGCTTTGTATTCCCTCAGGCTCTCAATAGCGACCTTCTTCTTTGTTTCAAAATCAACCTCGTATAGATCAGCAGCTGTTCCAAGATAGCCATTAAAAATCCTCTTTTTCTCCCCACTCCGTTCTACCTTCACAAGGTGTGGGTTTTCCTCATCATCCTTGCCCAACGTCATTGACTGTATGTGTCCCCAAGCTTTACGCCCTTGATTTTCTTTCTCAAAGTGTTCTGCCAAACACAAAGCCTCCTTTAGGCCCAATTGATCACCACTAAACTTTATGAGAGTTATGCCAAGATGACCATCTCTTCCATACAAGGACTTTGACTTGCCACCAGCAAGTCCAAGATCTGAAAGGCATAACATTCAATGAATCAAAAAAGGTAAAAAATTTCTTGCCAGACGCAAGAATCCAAAAATACAACTCCGGATCCCCTGAATCCAAAAATTTCTTGCAATCGTACAGTAGCCACAGGCTAGATGTCAAGACACTTGTCACAACACAAGATAGATCGAAGAATGTTCAATAAGCCAAAGTAATAAAAGAGGGAGATGAGATATAGAATAATATCAAAAGGTGCAAGAGAGCATATATATATAATGATTGGTAGAGTCCAATGCAAGTGTCCAATATTTATGTTGCAACTTCCAGAAAACTCTGCACCAACTCACAAAACAATAACTGTAAGCATGTTATGACACATTATGACTTGCGTCCATATAAGTTAGAGGCACATGAACTTTTCTGCTCCCAACTCCCCATCCCCCCACCGCCCAAAATAAAATTGTCTTATCATGAACATGTTTCCAAGCAATTCGATGTTTTCCTCAA
Source organism: Aleurites moluccanus (assembly GCA_948193065.1). Lineage (NCBI taxonomy): Eukaryota > Viridiplantae > Streptophyta > Magnoliopsida > Malpighiales > Euphorbiaceae > Aleurites > Aleurites moluccanus. The sequence goes on along the minus strand of CANXYC012119303.1, from coordinate 6,659 downwards.
GAGACACATCAAATTTTCATTTGTAGACCTCATTTCTTTGGAAGACAACCTTAAAACAATCACATAAAACTTCTAAAATAAAAGCAAATAACAGACTGTTATTAAATAACCTGACACTCGAATGATTTAGCGAAGTCCCATAAATACTGACTGTGGATTTTGCTCTTAGCAGTCAACACTAATGGCAAACAGAAGAACAGTATAACCAGAAATTTAGTTTCATAGATTCTCTTTGGCACTGCATCCAAAAGTATAAAAGGTTCGCTACTATATCATTGAATAACAATAGGAAGAATGCAGACACAACCAAGGCTACATACATAAATTAACAAAATTGCCCTTCACTATCACCATATCATGCCCTAAATTGGGCAAAATGATGCGCCAGAATATATTTAGACAGCTAATCCACAAACTAATTAATTCAGCTTCAGATGACTGATTTATCGTCCAGCAACTGACAAATTCTTGCAAGTTAAAAAAAAAAAAAAAGATTGGTATTGGAGGCTCATAAAATTCAAGACTTGAAAGTTTCAGGTACCATATGCAAAGGACCTGATCTAAGATTACCCAAGATTAGATCCAACTTTATCAGCATGTCCCATTTCAAGTCAATGCCTATGCATCCAATAGAACATCGCAAAAATCAGAGTGAGAGTCCATCAGCAATGAGCAAAACAGCACCTTATGAAAATTGATCTTTGAGAAAAATAATTGATAGCATGCCACTGAAGCACCTAATACATTATTTTTTCTCTAGGCCTAAATTTCATCTTATGATTACAGCACCTTATGAAACTCGATCCTTGAAAATATAATGGATAGCATGCCACTGAAGCACCTAATACATTATTTTTCTCTAGGCCTAAGTTTCATCTTACGAGGAGTTCTGGCCTAGGTAGTGCATTGCTCACACCAAAGGTAAGATATTAGCTAATGCCTGACAGCTCTATGGCAAATAAGGCTTTCAGCAACAAACACCACAACTCTGGTAGTGTCTTCTAGAAGAGAAGGCAATGGTAGAATCACCATATATTTAAATTTCAAAGTAAAACATAAAAAGTAATCAGATGTAAGTACAACTTCAGATCACAAAAAAAAAAATTGAGCAGTTAATATCCTACAAAAAAAGAATCTATGCAGCTTACTACAACCTAAGGTTATGCGACCATAGGAAAAGGGTTAATTTATTTTTAGGTTATTATTTCACAGGGTTCTCGCGCAACACATAATGGAGAGGAGCCTTTATGATTTTTTTAAGTTCAGTATGAAATCTAAGAGTCCTAAAATCTGTACAAAAATGAGTCTGTTATATTATTTTCTCCAACTGAAATAACAAAATGCCACAAAAATATACACAAGTACGTTTGCATTACAGTTATTTTCTCAGAATTGATGTTGAAATTATGAGGATTGGTTTTTATTTTATTTTTTAATTTGTCTTCTTTTCTCATGCACCATTATCTTATTTTCTTCTATCTCTACTCCAAACTACTGGCTGTTCCACTTTTCAAAGCATACAGAACCTCCATATTTTATTCTTTTATTGTTTTATTCACCCACAAGTAATGGCCCAATTATCACACCATCCAAAACCCTAATTCCTAAATACTTTCCTAGTCTTTCGTCCATCAACTGATCCATCGAATTCAATCCTATATCCAATAATTAGCTGCTGTCCCAGTAAACCTGGGAGCTATATATTAATTTCCTTCCCCAACACAAGCCCAAAAGCGGACCCTTTTAGACATCAATTTCATCAACAAGCTCTAAGCATCTACCCTATGTTACAAAGTTCTTCATTAACTAATCCAAATCTATAATTCTTTTATGTGGAAGTAACCTCTTTTGTTGGATAGGATATTAGGATCACAGAGCTAGTAGGCTTCAAAGGAGCTGGAATGGGTGACAGCTGGCAATGTTTTGAAATAAGATTTCCAGTGACGCCTTCTCAAAGATCGTCAGTCATGTTCTGTATAGCAACCAATTCTCTAGCCAGAAAAATCCAGCAACTGGGCTTCACCATAGTGGATTGCACGGTTTTAACATAAGCTTATCATTGACGTTTTTGTCCAAGTCATGGATTTAAAAAATTTAAATAACAGCCGTTATGTAACAGAAAATAAAAGTGGCGTTACCGTTATGCCCGTTAAAAAAAAATTATTTGAATAACGGCCGTTAAGACTGTTACGTAACGGTGTAACGGATTTGGGTTCTCTTTTCTTCTATTTTCTTATCATTTTTTTATCCTTTCTTTTCTTTCCTTTCTTTTGGTAAAAAATGTATACATGTTGAGTTCTTATTTATAAAGTATTATGCTTATTAACTCTCAGATTTAGCGATTTCTGTCAAAATTTCTCATTTGCAATTTTTTGCGGAAAAATTGCGTAGCGGTTGGCTGTTACAGTTACACTCGACCACGACCGCGAAACTGACAGCAACCACGAAACTGATCGCGACCACGATTTAAATCTATGATCCAAGTACATAGAAAGGTAGGGGGAGGGTAGAACTAAGATGACAGGACAGAAGAGTGAATAAGGTTCTAGAGGCCCTAGACTGTCATAAAAGTATAGCATGACGTTGCGCATAATGGAGAAAACTAATTTACAGAGCCAACTAGCTTCGGACTAAGTTCAGTAGTTGTCCAGGTCAATATCATTAGTATCTCTCAAAGCTTGCATTACACAAAAATGGGAGTAGGTGTAACTTGTAATTTCGCTGGTGGAACCTAAATGACCTACTGGCACATAGGAATGCCGCAGAACATCCTACAGATTGGAAGGATTACCTTTAGCAGATTGATATCATGACCATATAGCATCAATGACAAAAAAAAAAAGGAACGAAGGGGCGCTTTATACCTCTTAATTTGCTATCCATCGCTTTGTTTCCCAAACCTTCCATGCGCCCATCTTTACCTTTTCCTGTAACTGTGTTATGAATTATCACCAGAGGGGGCCACATAATTAAATCATCTTGGTTTGCTGCTGCTTCATCAGCAGGTAAGAACTGATAGGCTTTTGCGTTATCAAGGGGCTTTGAGTAGTTCCATCCCATTAAAATGCAGAGAGCTTTGTGTAAGCCCAAGTGATCCACAAGCAAGTCAGCCTTATCTGAGTTGTATGTGTGCATAATAAGAGCATGCATGTCCGGGAAATCTTTGGAAGACCTGTAATTTTGCTTGTCATGGGCATTGAAGAATAATAATTCAGGTCTTCTCTCAAAAATACTGCAGCGAGTGTACAAGTTCAAACTAAAAGGGTAATAAAGACAGCGAATTCAGCAGTCTTAGATGGAAACAAGGCACTAACAGACAAGTAATAGATCATGTTCACCTTATAGAATCCAAGCAATTGGAGACTTCAATCACTTGGATAGTATGCATAAACTATGAATTCAAATTATCAGGTATAATTCGCCTTAGAATCAAAGTAAATCAATTAGGATGGTTCCACTTCTGTTAGCACTTAAACACTACGGAACTCTTTAAGGGAATCCTTGAAATGACGCGAAAATAGACAAGAATGAAATGAGTTCACATGGAGCCTCCAAATACATGTAATACACACAACTCTGTCCGCAATAAAAAAAAAAAAAGCACAACTCTGTCCGCAATTAAAAAAAAAAAAGAACAACTCTGTCCGCAATCCTAAGACATGGTTGACATGAAACAGAGAATTCCGATGGAGCACAACATTTACAAAGCCAACAAAATCACACACACAAATTAATGCAAAATAGCAAAGCCACTAATGATAGAGGCATTAAAAGTCAGACATATAGCAAATCCAACTTCACACCAAGATTTTATGGATAGGAAATAGAACAAAAGGGCTTCTGAAATAATATTAACAGTACTGAGGTTAACAATATGAACCTCCACCACATATATAATAAAACTGATATAACATAAACCATAAGGGAAAGTTGGGTTGGAGGGGGAGGGGGAAGAGGGGACAGTAAACTACTCCCCAAAAGGTTATGAACTGTTCTAGCTTTATGCCTACAAGTGCTTGACAAGATGAAGAGACAAACAACACATGATTACATAATTTCACAGTACCCTTGATTGTGTCAATCCATTTTACAAGTATGGTCAATATTCATTTTTATCTTGCTCTGACCCTTGTGTACCACCTAAAAAGAGAAATCCATCCCACTTCATGATACACATCAATAGCACAAGGACACTATTTTCAAAGACCGAAACCCAATTACCATTCCATCCAATTCTCATAATAGATGACAGTTCAATATAATAATCTATAGCTACAGCAGACTACATCCCTACAATGGCCATGACACTACCGCTGCCTATTCTACTTCCAATTATCACAGAAGTTGTATGTGTCTATTTTTGCGGAATCCAAGTAGACTAGAAAGCACTATATATGATAATACACACCTTCCACTTATCATATCCACCTATCATATTCTTATCTGGCTTACAGTTGACTTCCAAGAGGAGCACTTAAACTAAACCACTTGAAAGACAAAAATTAAATTCAAAACACACCGTAAAGAGAACCATATGTTTGCTCAAAACATCCTGCAATTTTTACATAAGAACATAAGAATATAAACCTGACGGAATTGAATGCAGGAGGAGATGCCCTGATACAAGCCATATATTAATGCAACTAAAGAAAATAAAAGAAAAATATGAATAAGGATACAACTAAAAGAGAAATGGCTTATAATTATAAAACAGAAAAGATGGTAAAATAAAAAAGAAAAATTCTTACACTTATCAGTTAGCAAAACTATACTACACCGTAGCAAAACTATACGACACCACACTAAACTACAACAAAGTATAGCCTATAGCAGATTAAATCAAGCAAACAAGTAAAACAACTAAATGTGACTAATGAGCAAATATTTTGCTAATAGTCAAGTCAAGTCCATTGCTCAAATAAAAAGCAACATACACAACCACAAATTATTCAAGTTCCCTTCTCTCAAGGGTAAAATTTTGTAGAGAAATTGATGCACACAATCAATCAAAAGGGCAAGTCAGACCTCACAGTCCATAAAAAAATAGACACCACATATAACAAGTTACCCTAATTAAAGAAAGGAACTACACTCTTTCAGAATCAACAGACAGGGATAATCTTAAAAGAATATAGAGATAGGGACTAAAACATACACATCAACTATAGTAATTTGAAACAAAGAGAAGGGAGATGAATGCAAAACTTCCTATTAATAGTGTCAAAAGAACTTAGAGCTAATATTAATAGATCATAATGATTTAGGAAACAATATGAATATCTACTTCAGCCCAACCACACAATAACGAGCCAAATAAAGCATATTTTGTTAATAACAATTTGTTAGGATTAAAATAAAATAGCACAACTGTTAGCCATATACGCACCAGCCAACAAACAATGCTAACTCAAGGTCATTTAGCATTTTAAAATTAAAGAGGGAGAATCTAAATCATTAAGCAAAGAAAACAGAATAATGGCACGTCAAAACAAGCCCTACAAGTTACATAAAACACAATTTAACTGTGGGGGCACGAGAGAGGGAATTCAGCACCATTGCAACACTTGCATACAAGCTGGAAAGCTAAAAACCTGAAGACTATTAAAGAAGGAACTGACTTGAACTTTTGTTGATAAAACATCAGAAATGGAGCACCAGTTTTCTAAACTAAGAGGAATATACATCTGCTGCACACATTCAGAATTGTCATCAAAATTCAACCATTACCAATCCTCTTTCTTTAATAGATTAACGTGGGGACCACTGAATAAGCTTGAAATGGAACGTATAACCTGGATTGACAGAACAATTAGCGCTTTGTGGCATTTCCACTATCAAAAAAGAATCCAGTCCCGCAAAGAATTGTTCATGGTGTTCCCTTGTAGATCTTTGGATTTCACCCCCTACACACAAAATTCCACTCTCCCCCCAACAAAGCCTTGATGTGAGTTTGTAAATACTAAAAACTCAAGCTAACACAATAAAAATAACACAAGCGAACACAAGAAATATTGCAGTTGTATTAAACATTCTATTAAGAAGCCAAGGCTCTTTACAATCATCTTGCTTCTCAAGTATCCATGTCTTAGCACATACAAATAACTAGGAAACCACACATCTTCTAACAGTTAGCCTCCATTCTCCACATCCCTGGCATTTGCGACATGAAATTTTAAATTTGTCATTGAGAATTTCCAGAGAATAAAATTACAACCTCTGAAATCAGAAGTTCCTACTCGTTATTTTTCAGAACAGCATGAGAACCGGTATAATATATGTCAATCACAGACCTTAATAAAACAAAATCTAGTATTATCATCACCTACAAAGCCAACTCTCCAAAGCCTACCTGATAAAGATGCTCAAGTAAAATGGAGTACTATTGTCATAATCAGAATGACATAACAAAAAAACCATCAAGTACATCAATCCCCATAAGACCAAGACAATAAGTATTCTTAATAAAACAGTCATAATCAAATGGTCCAATATAACAATAATATACCTGAGACACAAAAATTGTCTTGCTTCAGTAAGTAATTATAATTGGACTTCTATAATCAGCCAATCAAGTCCTAAGCATAAAACTGCGCTAATCTTAGGAAGTTTTGAGATTATGAAGTGCAAAGTAAAAACTGTGTTCGAAGTAAGTTTTCTTG
>CANXYC012118639.1:0-10802 GCA_948193065.1 Aleurites moluccanus | reverse complement strand
GGAGGGGCATTTTGGGTCTTTTGCATATAAGGTGGGTTTATATATATGTTATTGCATTTCTAGTTTAAGGTACTATCATTTGGATATGTTATATGACCTTTGATCATGTTGGACTGATTTTAGACCAATATGGTCAAAGTTGCCTATAAACGTGCCAATTGGCCAAAACTGGGGTTGTCGAAACGGCACAAACTGACCTGAAATTTGAATGACTATAAAAATTGTTCTATAATCTATTTTGACCTCAAATCAAGCCTAATCACCTTATATATATGTATTCTTGTATCTTAGATGTTAAATTTGCATACCATATATTGATAACATGTAAAACCAGAAAGTCCCTGAAAAATAGAAAACGGACCCGTAATTTGGTAAGTCACTGCGACAGCGCAACTAGGCCCAACGGGCCAATTTTGTAAGTTGTTCCCAATTGATTCTATACTTGTTCATATGGGTATCTTGACTATATTGCACCTTATATGAGTTGTACTTATTGCACCTTATATGAGTTGTACTTGTTGCATTTTCATTACAGATTGGAACATTTGCATATGGTAACATAACAGGGCTAATGCGATGGTGTAGAGGGTAATTCCTTCGACCGTATGCACACTGGTACTACTTGCCCTAGCTAGAGATAGGGAAATGGCTCTAGCCATAAGGATTGATCCTCCTTATAACATTTATATGGAAATGGAGATGTGGACAGAAGTGACAGTACTATTTGATTATTTGACCCAATTCTATTTACCTTATGCATTTGATCCATTCTATTATATTGTCATATCTTATCATATATATATAATTGTCATCATACCTATTATTGTCATCAATGATAAAATATGTATTCATAAATTAATAATGCATTTCATATTTATAGATTCACTGAGTATTTTTATACTTACCCTACAGTGTTGAATCCTTTTCAGGGAAAGAGTGAGGCGCGGACACCCTCGACTACTTTTGTACTTCTAGCCGTGGAGTAGATGTATAGTCCTTCCTTAGTATAGCATAAAATACTCCATGATATTATTTGTAGATATTTATATGTATGATTTGTGGACATGTATAGAATGTAATTATATATTATGATGTGAATGCATATATATGTATATATTGTAACAGGGGATGCAGCTACTATGGTATGCCTATCTTGTATTGTCATATGTATGGATTGATATTATTGAGAACTATTATATGATTTGTGATGTATGAAGTTGTTATATGAGTTGACCATAGTATTGTATGATATGAGTTGTTTATTGGAGGTTGACCTGGGAGTTATAATTATTTTAAAAGTGTTTTTCTTGTTTTTAGCTGGGGTAAATGTCGATATTATAGGGGAGACTCTGTCCGTTTTTCTGTAAAACTTAAGAGTTAAAAAAAATATTTCATAAAAATGGTTAAGTGAAATGAAAGCATGTAACTTGGGTTCTTCGTGGTACTAGTTGTATGAATTGTTCCCGTACCCTAGGACCGTCACAGCCCTATAGTGTGGGATGTGAAAAAAATAAATAAAGGGATGGATTGTATGACATTATACAATCTCCAGTAATATCTGTATCATAAGACTGATCAGGTCTTATGGCCAGGACTATAACCCTTCCTAGCTAGGGTCCCAATAATACAATGTGCACAAAGTCGACAATATTTTCCCACTATCCTGTCGAATCGGTAGCTTTGTCGTGACGTATAAGGATCAATATCAAGAAACAACATATCAGTGTATACCATGATGAAACAATGGCATCCTCCAGCTCAGTAGACTCAATATCAATCAATCAATAGAATCGATAGCAAATCAAGTATCAATAACTCATTAGAGTCAATTTAATGAGTATAAAATCAATAAGATATCAATAATAATCGATAAAACGATGACCAAAGGTCTAACAATCAAAATTGAAAACAAACATAATTTGGTCATTTTTGGCCAAAAAGTTGACGCAATTGGCATGCCATTGTTGCTGGCAACAGTGGCATTCAAATGGTTGGCCTACGAAAATTTCTGCATGAATTTGGTGCAATATCGACATTGCCCCAATTTTCAATGAACAAGCACATGAAAAGCAATTTATAGGCAATAATCACAACTCAATAATCTTTATTAAAGGCATCAAATAAGCAATGGAAACCAAAGGAAAATCATAGGCAAAAATGCCAATTAGGGTTCGGCTAAGGTACATTTTGCACAAATGGATTCCAAATTTTATTTTATCAATTAGAACAAGTAAATTGATGCATAGTAGACTCACCTAACACTTCAAATCACCAAATGCAATAGGTTGGCTACCCAATTCCTCAATTTCTTCGTTTAGGCCAAAATCGATAATTTTTCCCGAACGAGTTTTCTACAACGAAACAAACATCAATTAAATATCGATTAATACCCAATTGACTTATTCTAAAACCAATTTACATATCCTAACCTATATACTCAAAATCAAAAGTCACAACTTCAATTTAGGGTTAGAAAATTGGGAAAAATTATTTAATGCATCAATTAATGCAATTAAACCATTTACCCAATCCTTTTATCATCTAATTAACCTATTTAAACCAAAAAAAAAAAACAATAAACAAACACTTACCCCAAAAACCCAAAATGGTTGAAATCCTCCTTGGCTTGTTCTTCAATTTTTCTTCAATTTTTATGGTTGATTTTGGTTGTTTAATGTTTATATGGTTTTTGTTTATGATTTGGAACAACTTTTCTTCACAAATCAAGCTAAGAAAATGAAAAAGAAGAAAGGAATGGAGCTACGACAATGGAAGAACAAAATGTAGAAAAAAAATTCTAAGTCTTGCTTTTATAGCAAGACAAAAATTGACAAATTATCCTTTTGATCCTCCAATTTTCTAAAATTTACTTTTGGTCCTTTTTCGCTCGGTAAATTATTCTGACAATTCCATCGGGAAACAAAATTCAAAGTGAATGTTTAAACATCATATTTTTATTAATGTTAATTAATAAAAATAGTTTCAGAGTCGTTTTGAAACTCGGACTCATAAATTTCACTATTCACCGAAAGTACTCTTTTGCTCGTTTTGTCAGTGTTCTTTAATATTTTCTCATTTTTCTTTTACTGTACTCACACATGAATATACCTTATCATTAACCCTCAATCAAAATTTTAATATTCATCCGTCGACCATTTAGTTATTTTTACGGCAGCGATATCGGTATTGACGATTTTCGAAAAATTTTCTCATTTTCGCTCTAATTGATTTTCTAAAATTATTATTCGTCATTTTGATGATTTTAATCTATATACTATGAATTTTATTTACTAAAACCTGTTATGCATTTCTAGGGTATTATATTCTTCCCCACTTCAATTAAATTCGTCCTCGAATTTAAATGGATACATACCTCACTACTGGAACAGGAATGGATATCTGCTCCTCATCTCTTCACTCTCCCAAGTGCTCTCTTCCATGGACTGATTCCTCCAAAGCACTTTCACTATCGGGATATCCTTATTCCGTAACTGTCTGACCTGTCGATCAATGATCTCTACTAGAAGCTCCTCATAAGACAAGTCATCATTGAGATCCACATCCTGAACCTCCAATATATGCGATGAATCAAACATATACTTCTGCAGCATCGAGATATGGAAAACTGGATGTACGTGGCTCATACTAGGTGGAAGAGCCAATCTATAGGCCATATTACCAATCTTCTCAAGAATCTCAAACGGGCTTATGAACCTTGGTGATAACTTTCCCCTCTTCCCAAATCTCATAACACCCCTTATCGGTGAGACCTTAAGGAAGAATGATCACCAACTGCAAAATGTACATCCTTCCTCTTCGAATCAGCATAACTCTTCTACTTATTGAAGGCAGTCCTCATCCGATCTCTGATCATAGGAACCTTTTCCATAGTCTCTCTAATTAACTCTAGCCCCTCTAGCTGCTTCTCTGCCGACTCCACCCAACACATTGGAGATCTACATTTTCTACCATATAGTGCTTCAAATGGAGCCATACCAATAGAAGAATGGAAGCTATTGTTACAAGAAAACTCAATCAATGGCAGATAATAATCCTAGTTACCTTTGAAATCCAGAACACACAATCTGAGCATATTCTCCAAAGTCTGGATTGTCCTCTCCGACTGCCCATCAATCTGCGGATGAAAAGCAGTACTGAACCGTAACTGGGTACCCATAGCCTCCTGAAACTTCTGCCAGAATCGAGAAGTAAATTGTGCACACCTATCTGAAATAATCACCAAAGGAACTCCATGAAGTCACACAATCTTATCCACATACAACTGTGCATACTGAACTGTCATATAGCTGGTCTTAACCTCTAGAAAATGAGCAGATTTCGTTAAGCGGTCAACAATCACCCATATAGAATCATAACCCCACAAAGTCCTCGATAGACCAACAATAAAATCCATAGTCACTTGTTCCCATTTCCACTCTGGAAACTCTATCTCCTGAAGTAGCCCTGATAGCTTCTGATGCTCAAACTTAACCTGCTGACAGGCTAAGCATTTAGAAACAAACTGAGCTACATCTCTCTTCATCCCTAACCACCAATAAATATCCCTTAGATCATGGTACATTTTGGAAATCCCTGGATGTACACTGTATGCTGAATAATGAACCTCTTTCATAATTCGATTCCGTAGCCCATCAAAATCTGGTACACAAATACGCCTCCCACATCTTAATACCCCATCCTCTACTGCAAACTCTGTCATTCTTCCATTTTGTACCTCTCTCTTGAGCTTTAGTAGATAAGGATCCCTGTCCTGAGCCACTTTAATATCATCTAGTAACAGTGACTTAGCTCGAAAATGGGCCATTAGAGCCTGGTTCCGATCCTGAGAACCCAAATCTAACTCCACTCCCATATCTGCCAACTCTCTCATCTCTCAGATCAATGGCTTCCTGCCAATCATAATATGAGTTAGACTGCCCATCGATTTCCTGCTCAATACATCAGCCACTACATTGGCCTTACCCGGGTGATAAAGGATCTCACAGTCATAATCCTTTAGTAGCTCCACCCATCTGCGCTGCCTAAGATTCAGATCCTTCGGCCGAAATATATACTGTAGACTCTTATGATCAGTATATATCTCGTATTTCAATCCATACAAATAGTGTCTCCAAATCTTCAAGGCAAATATCACCGCTGCCATCTCCAAATCATGAGTTGGATAATTTACTTCGTGCTTTTTCAACTGACGAGAAGCATAAACAGTTACCCTACCAATCTGCATCAGTACACATCCCAGACCAATCCGTGAAGCATCACAATATGCCATGAATTTCTCCCCCTCCACTGGCAATGCCAACACTAGAGCACTGGTGAGGTAATATTTCAAAGTCTGAAAGCTGTGATCACACTCATCAGTCCATACATAACGCTCCTGTTTTCGAATCAATCTAGTCAATGGAGCTGCAATCCGAGAGAAATCCTTCATAAACCTCTTATAATATCTAGCCATATCCAGAAAACTGCGAACCTCTGTAACACTGGTAGGCTGGCGCCAATTAGTTACCGCTTTAATCTTCTGAGTATCCACCATAATACCATCCTTGCATATCACATGCCCAAGGAAACACACTTCAGTTAACCAGAACTGGCACTTGGATAACTTAGCATACAACCTATGCTCCCGAAGTGTCTGCATAACAATCCTCAGATGCTTTATATGCTCCTCCTCACTCCTAGAATAAATAAGTATGTCATCAATGGATATGACGACAAACTTATCCAAATATGACCTGAATACCCTGTTCATAAGATCCATGAAAGCAGCCGGTGCATTGGTCAACCCGAATGGCAATACCAAAAACTCATAATGTCCATAGCAGGTCCTGAAAGCAGTCTTAGGTACATCACCCTGCCTAATCCTCAACTGGTGATACCCAGACCTTATATCAATCTTAAAAAAATGGTTGGCACCCTGCAACTGATCACATAAGTCATCTATCCAAGGCAATGGATATTTGTTCTTCACTATGACTTTATTTAGCTGCCTATAGTCTATACACATCATCAAAGAGTCATCTTTCTTCCTCACAAACAGTACCGGTGCACCCCATGAAGAACTACTCGGTCTGATGAACCCTCTATCCAATAACTCCTGTAACTATACCTTCAATTCCTTTAGTTCAGCTAAAGCCATTCGGTATGGTGGAATAGATATTGGGTCAGTGCCTGCATGCATCTCAATCTCAAACTCAATCTCCCTATCAGAGGGCAATCCTGGCAACTCCTCAGGAAATACATTAGGAAATTCCTGAACTATCGGTATCTGATCCAACTATACAGAAGACTTATGTACATCAACCACATATGCCAAATAGGCTAAACAACCTTTCCCAATCATCCTCCTGACCTGAATAGCAGAATTCAGGTTAACCCTAAACTCCCATATCTCACCCTGAAACTCAAACTCAGGCTGCCCCTCAGGCTGAAACCTGACCTTCTTCCGATAACAGTCTATAACCGCCCGATGCCTAGCAAGCCAATCCATACCCAAAATAACATCTAACTCTAGTACAGGCAACTCAATCAAGTCAGCACGCAAAATGTTATCATCAATCTCAATCATGCAATCAGGATAATAAAAATCCACATCAACACTCACACTCATAGGAGTAGCAATCATCAAAGGTACATCTAACAATCTCCTTTCCTTATTCAATTTAGGTGCAAAGTATGGTGACACAAAGGAGTTAGTAGTACCCGAATCAAATAAAGCATCTGCTATCTCATTCTGAATCAAGATAGTACCTGTAACCACATTATCTGCTCTCTGGGCCTCCTGGGTGTTGACTGCAAACACTCTGCTCTGACCACTACCAGCTAGAGCCTAACTACCACTGGGAGCTTGTCCTCCCCTGCCTCATCCTCGGTCTGCTGCCTTTCTGTCCATACTCTGACTCCTTTGCCCACTGGCTGAGAAACTGTAACAAATGGCTGCTGATCAGCCCCCAATAGACAACTGTTAGTATAATGGCCTTGTTGGCCATACCTCAAACAAGCATCAGTCCGTCTCTAACACTCCCCCTCCATGTCTCCGACCATAGAACCCACAAATAGGAATACTAGGTGCTTGTGTAACTGGTCTCGAAGAACCTTATGAATAGATAGGTGCTGACTGACCCAATGGCGGTCCCCTACTCTGTAATCTCCTCCTCTTACTACTAGCAGATGATTTATGCTCAAACCGTGGCACTGACTCTGGCTGTCTAGGATGGGAGCTACTCTCCCCCTCCTAATGTGTGATCCTGGACCCCCTTTCCTCTTTTGGTCCCTCTTTGCCCTCTCAGTCTTATTCTTCTCTACCATATGTGTGTCCTTATCAATCACTGTCGTCAGAGAAGTAAACTCAGTGGGCAGTAGTGCATTATGTAATGCACCATGAAGACCCCTCCGAAACCTACTGATCAAATCAGCCTCTATAGGTACTATATGAGTAGCATATCTACTCAGCCTACTAAACTCCTCCGTATACTCCTCAACAAATTTATCTCCCTACTCTAACTGCTCAAAATGGATCAGGTTACGGGTCTTCACCCCCTCTGTGATGAACTCATCAATAAGACCCTGTCTAAACTCTGCCCATGTAGGTGGGTGTTCACCAAAAAGTCTGGGCTTCATATGCCTAGAAAACCAGGTCCATGCCTCACCTTTAAGCAATAGACCAACCAGCTCAACAACTCTCAACTCTAAACATGGTAGTCTCCTCACTACCTTCTCCACCTCCTCTAAGAAATCAATAGGATCAGTACCTCTGTCTCCCCTAAACTCAGGTAAGTTTAGCTTCAGAAAGCTAAACATCGATACACCACCCTCCTCAATCACTTCTCAGCCTTCCTGTACAGCTGGCTCCCTCTGAGCCCCCGCTGGCTGCACAGGAGTCGGTACCACTGGAACTACCTCTAGTACCATAGGTGTAGGCACTATTGCTGGAGCGGGTGGTGGTTGTACCTGCTACCGCTCCCGCCTCATATCAGCCATCTCTCTCCATAACTCCATCAATCCTCTCATCATCTCCACTCTCCAGGGGTCATCATCCCCTATCTATACCCTCTGAAGTCCGTCAAGATCTAGACGGACCCTCTAATACCAAAAACTCCCTCACTAAGGACTCATTAGAGGCAATCGCTGCCTCACGGGTATCTCTATCTTGATCATCGGACATCTCTATAATCTGTCAAAAAAAATGAAAACTTACTCAGAATATGCTAGAAATGCAGAATATCAACATATAACAGACGAAAATAGCAAAAGACGTCAAAGGAAATCCTATGCTCCATGGTATAATTAATTCTACCCATTCTGTACTTAGTCACTATCCCTCTGTAATTCGAGTACTATTCATCTGTAACCTATATTCTGATGTCTGTAACCTAGAGCTCTGATACCACCTCTGTCACGACTAGCTTTCGCAGAACCTTGACGGTCCTAGGGCACGGGAGATGCCAATGGCGACCGGCACCCGTAGAACCCATCAATCACTACAATGCAATCTATAATCATCAATTAATTATCCGTTTTTACTTAATTACTATTCATTCTATCATTTAGTGCTATTGACTGTAATCGTCATAATATCATGCCATATCTCATAATATAACTCAAGTATCATCGTCATATATATACAACTGTTCATTTCCTAGCTAACCCATACATACTCAATGGAGCAGCTAGATTATGAACATCAAAATATCATAGTGCAAAATAAATATATACATCAATGACTGAAGCAGAAATCTACGGATGACAGACATCGGGATTTTGCAGTCTACTCCTCTCCTAAAATGGGTAAACAATGAAAGAGTGAGTATATAAAATACTCAGTGAATCTATATGCATCGCCAATAAACATAAGGTTAATGGAAAGCCTAGTGATTTCAAAAGCTCAATATAAGCAATCACAGAACATAATGAAAGGAAGTGCCAGAATAGGCCAATATAGATATCATAGAATAAGTAAAAATAAAGAAAACAGATAAAAGGATGGATTGTATGACATTATACAATCTCCAGTAATCTGTATGGACCATATGTGAACATATAGGTCTCCTGTATATTAACATCTATATCATAAGACTGATCAGGTCTTATGGCCAGGACCATAACCCTTCCTAGCTAGGGTACCAATAATACAATGTGCACAAGGTCAACAGTATTTCCCCACTACCCTGTCGAATCGGTAGCATTGTCATGACATATAAGGATCAATATCAAGAAATAACATATCAGTGGATACCATGATGAAACAATGGCATCCTCCAGCTCAATAGACTCAATATCAATCAATCAATAGAATCGATAGCAAATCAAGTATCAATAACTCATTAGAGTCAATTTAATGAGTATAAAATCAATAAGACATCCGATAAAATGATGACCAAAGGTCTAACGACTAAAAATGGAAACAAACATAATTTGGTCATTTTCGGCCAAAAAGTTAACGCAATTGGCATGCCATTGTCGTTGGCGACAGTGGCATTCAAACGGTTGGCCTATGAAAATTTCTGCATGAATTTGGTGTAATATCGATATTGCCCTAATTATCAATGAACAAGTACATGAAAATCAATTTATAGGCAACAATCACAACTCAATAATCTTCATCAAAGGAATCAAATAAGTAATGGAAACCAAAGGAAAAGCAAGGCAAAAATCATAGGCAAAAATGCCAATTAAGGGCTAAGGTACATTTTGTACAAATGGATTCTAAATTTCATTTTATCAATTAGGGCAAGTAAATTGATGCATAGTAGACTCACATAACACTCCAAATCACCAAATGCAATAGGTTGGCTACCCAATTCCTCAATTTCTCTGTTTAGGCCAAAATCGGCGATTTTTTCCTAACGAGTTTTCTACAATGAAACGAACGTCAATTAAATATCGATTAATACCCAATTGACTTATTCTAAATCCAATTTACACATCCTAATCCATATACTCAAAATCAAAAGTCACAACTTCAATTTAGGGTTAGAAAATTGGGAAAAATTATTTAATGTATCAATTGATGCAATTAAACCATTTACCCAATCCTTTTATCATCTAATTAACCTATTTAAACCAAAAAACCAATAAACAAATACTTACCCCAAAAACCCCAAAATGGTTGAATTCCTTCTTGGCTTGTTCTTCAATTTTTCTTCACTTTTTATGGTTGATTTTTGTTGTTTAATATTTGTATGGTTTTTGTTTATGATTTGGAACAACTTTTCTTCACAAATCAAGCTAAGAAAATAAAAAAGAAGAAGGGAATGGAGCTACGGCAATGGAAGAACAAAATGCAGGAAAAAAATTCTAAGTCTTGCTTTTATAGTAAGACAAAAACTAGCAAATTACCCTTTTGGTCCTCCAATTTTCCAAAATTTGGTTTTGGTCCTTTTTTACTCTGTAAATTATTTCGACAATTCTGTCAGGAAACATAATTCAAAGTTATGTTTAAACATCATATTTTTATTAATATTAATTAATAAAAATAGTTTCAGAGTCATTCTGAAACTCGGACTGACAAATTTCACTATTCATCAAAAGTACTCTTTTGCTCATTTTGTCAGTGTTCTTTAATATTTTCTCATTTTTCTTTTTACTGTATTCACTCATGAATATACCTTATCATTAACCCTCAATCCAAATTTATAAATTCATCTGTCAACCTTTTCGCTATTTTTATGGGGGCAATATCGATACTGACGATTTCCAAATTTTTTTTTTCGTTTTTGCTCTAACTGATTTTTTAAAATTATTATTGGTCATTTTGATGATTTTAATCTATATACTGAGAATTT
>CANXYC012118588.1:0-10124 GCA_948193065.1 Aleurites moluccanus | reverse complement strand
AACTCTAGGCCTAAAAATTAGGTCATATAACATGCATATATATATATATTCCATGCATTCACACATAATATAACACATCAATAAGAAAGGAAAAATAATTTCCCTAAAGGTCCCTATTAGGGTTCAGGCTAAGGTGTTACATTCTAATTTAGTCATTTTAAATTCTCATTCACTTTTAATTTACTTATCACTTTTTATCAATTCTTATCAAGCACTCTCTTTCTATATATATATATACATTAAGTAAAGGAATGAGTTCATAATAGATAACGCTGATAACTATATTTACAGATAACTTCAAATGATGAGACATAAATCCTATGCTCCATGATACACGTATTAACTCATTGATACCTATGACACATATTCTAAACATTTAGCTCTGAAGCCACCTCTGTCACGACCCACTTTTGGTCCGCGACGGTCTTAGGGCACGGGTAGACTTAAGGTCACCGGAAACTCGTAGAACCCATTAAATAAACCATTCATCAATCAATCATTCTTAATCCGTTCATTAATAGTTAAATCCCAATTATTACTTAAAAATTTTACAGAAAATTTGCCAGAATTTCCTTTGTAATTTTAATACTATTCCAGACCAAAAATTAGGTCTCTCAAAAATTACATAGCCTGCACAAAAAATTATTTTATACTCCCAATAATTTGCCATCCTTATACCCTCAACTTCACAGATCAATAATCACACATGGCACTTCTAAATTTCTTTTTCAAAACATGAAAAATTTATTTTTATTATTTACCTCTGTCACTGTATTTACCACTTTATTATCGTTGACATTTTCAATCATTATACATTACACATTATAATTTTTAATATCACTGTAACCTTAAATATTTCACTATTTATACATCATTATAGTTACCAATCATCTAATTACACTCAGTATCATGGAGCTCTATGAGTAGACACTTATAACCTTTAGCGAATAATATTCTACCTTGCTGTACTTGACATTCCAAGTCAAAGAAGAAATTGACTTGGAATCAGCCTTCACTATCTCATTCCTGTAAAAATTATAAACCACAATAGGGTGAGTATAAAAATATTCAGTGAGTATGTATACATCATTAAACAGG
The DNA here is from genome assembly GCA_948193065.1 of Aleurites moluccanus. Classification (NCBI taxonomy): domain Eukaryota; kingdom Viridiplantae; phylum Streptophyta; class Magnoliopsida; order Malpighiales; family Euphorbiaceae; genus Aleurites; species Aleurites moluccanus. Next base: position 9,026 of record CANXYC012118588.1, on the reverse strand, counting down.
TGATATAAGCATATGATAACAAAGGATAACAATGGTAGTCAAGTATCAATAAATACAATGAAGAATATCAATATATTTAATTAACATGTCAAGGTTAATTAATTTGCACACCCAATGTTTTTGGAAGTTTGGAACAGGTAACAATTAAATCGATAAAAGAATGGCCATTAGTGGTAAGCAATAAGGTATAAGTATGGAATGAATGAATAGGTAAGTAATACTCATATCATGTAGATAAGACAGATAAAGGACCATGAAACACGTAGGCTATATGTAATCACACTGTCAATGTCATATCATGTACATAAGGCTGGTTAGGCCCTATGGCTAGGATAGTTAACCCTTCCCAGCTAGGGTATCACATATAATCAATGTGCACCTTGCCGATGGTATGTACCCACCACCCCGTCGGTGAGGCAGCTCTGTCAAATCCATATGTAAATAGGCCAATGGATATCAATAATAATATCAAGTATTCATTAGGAATGTTATGGTATAATGGCTTACTTGTCAATACATTTTATTAGTCATGTATCGGTTTCTTTTCTTGATACAAAGGTAGCAATTAACAATAATCATCATGGAATGTGGTTAAACATTTGGTGTGCATACTTTTAGGAGCAATTCAGGTACATAGTCAATCGAGTACAATAGGCATTTCAATATCAAGAACAATTAATGGATATGGATCAAAATGATCAAGAATGATCAACAATAGCAATGAGGAATTTAACCAAGAAGGAAACATGTTCATTGGTCAACAAATCAAACATGGTATGCATAATGATGTATACATTACTCACCTTGCTAAAATCTTGAACATTTCCCTTTTTCCTTTATCCTTGATTCTTTGCCTTATCTTTTATGGTACCCATCGCATTTCTTATTCATTCTTGACTCTACATATCCAATTAATTTCCATTTAGATACTATTTTAATATAAACTTACATTACTTATATTTATATTAAAGAAAATTCCTCAATTTCCAAGTTACTAGGATTTTGCCTATAAAGACCCTTACTGGCAGCCTGTGTTCTATTACTCATATCTCTCTCTACAATTATCCAATTGCTTCGATTATTGTTCTTAATTAAACTTAACATATAAGGTTCTAAAATATATAAATTTTATATTAAAATCATTACTACACAATTTATGGTGTTAATTTAAATGTAGGCCTATAACCAGCCCTGCTACCCTGCATTATGCCTGCAATCCTATTCTGGAAGATTCTGTTCTTTTGCTAATAACTCAATCAATACTTAACCAATTACTATAATTCCTTTTCCTATTAAAAATAGACATATAAATTATAACATATCCAAATTTTAGAATTTTTTATCACTGTACAATTATTAGTGAATTACCAAAGTTAAATTATTGCCATGAAATCTCTATCCAACCATGCCCTATTTCTATGCCTATAATAAATTTCGTACTCATCCAATTACAAAAACATTTTATAGTCATTTATATTACATATGAAATATTTCATGTGTAACACTTTCTCTAATTCAGACTTTATGGTCATTATATTAATACAAATCTGTAACCTATGTTATGTTAAACAGTCAATCCGGGCAGTCTAAATTTATGACCTAATATCTCATAAACCACAATTCCAATTACAAAAACCTTTTACATTCCTATATATAAGACATTAATAAACACCTTTGATGTTGAAAACTTCTTCTAATTATGTCTCTATCATTATGTACAATAAAAACACAGTAGCATTTTCTAGAAAACCTAATTCCAGGTCAGTCACAGTCTTTACTCAATAAATATTTCCTCACTTTGAATTTCACAAATTTATTTTACTAAAATCTAATTAACATATTTGTATACAACTTTTATGTTTTAACCATCCACAAATTCAGTCTTTAAAATTTCTGAATAATAGCCAAAAATTACTGCCTCAAAACTACATTAACCCTAGCTCATTCTTAATATTTTTAGCTTAATTACCTCAATTATTTTCCAAATCAAATGTTAGAACTCTTAAATATAATCAAATAACTATGTTTAGGATGCTTTACCTTAAACTTAAACCATGGAATTCCTTCATCTTTTTGTTCCACTAAACAGCTCACATAATCTCCATCAAATTTCCTCTTCTTTCTCTCATCTTTTCCTATCAAATTTTGGTTGATTTTCCTTGGAAAGGTTGGAAGTATATTTTTGGTGGTTTTCTCCTTCCATGATTCGGCTACTACTCCCCATTTCCTATTTCCCATCTTCTTTTATTTGTATAAAGCCAACTAAAAATTTTTAAAAAAAATGAAGAGAAATAATGGAATTTTCTAGAATTGGTGATTTGTCACCAATTTAATTAATTAATAAATCAAATAATCATTTTTATATCCAAAAATAATCTCCTCCACCATTAATTTTGGCCACCTAGCTTATTTCTAGAATGGGCGGATCCCATAACTTTGTTTAATTGCACTTTTGGCCCAAAATTTTCCTTATTTGTATTTTTGACCTCAAAACTTTCTTTTATTTATTTTGTCTATTCTGTTTGGATTCAACCTCAAGTCTGGGGAGAGAAATATCTTATTTTAAGTTGTTCTATCCTTTAAAAATAGTTTTGGGTCATTTCTGGATCCCAGACAGTAGATTTCCAAAATTGCCCCCAAAGTTGCCTTTATTTACAATTTCGCCATTACTCTTATTTCCAGTGTTCCAAAATTTTTTTCAACTCTTTCTTTTGACCAAAATTTCACATAAAAATTAACTTATTTCATCCCCCCAAGTTTGGATCAAAAATTCTTAAATTAGCCGAACTGCTATTTTCCCGGCAGTGTTTCCAACACTGACGATTTTCGAAAAAGCATTTCATTTGCTTTCTAACTATGTCTCTAAAATTATTTCCCATCATTTCAATGCTTTTAAACCATAAACTGAGAATCAATTCATGCTTATAGGATGGGGCTTCCTAGGGCATTACAGATAAGTAAACCCGTGAATTGAAAGCCATTGTACCGAAATATTCTTAATGCATACTTGATATTGTTATTGATTTCCATTGGCCTATTTACATGTGAATTTGACAGAGCTACCGCTCCGACAGGGTAGTGGGAATATATTGTCAGCGATGTGCACATTGTGCTACTGATGCCCTAGCTAGGGGGGTTATGGTCCTGGCCATATGGTCTGATCAACCTTATGCTTACTGATACTGATCGATACTGATACTACTGGAGACTGTATATTCGCATATAGTCCATACTGATACTACTAGAGACTATATGCTTACATATAGTCCAACCCTTTATCTGTCTTATTTACATGATACAAATATTGTTTACATGTTCATTGATTCCAAACTGATATCTTATTGCTTACCATTGTTATCCTTTGTTATCATATATTTATATTGCCTATTTAATGATGTATACATGCTCACTGAGTATTTTATACTCACCAAATTAGTGGTTTATAATTTTTACAAGGATGTGTTAGAGGAAGCTGATTCCAAGTCAATTTCTTTCTGACTTGGGATGTCAAGTACATCGAGGTAGAATTGTATTTGTTAAAAGTTATTAGTGACAATTCTTAGAGCTCCATGGTTCTATGTATAATTAGATGATTGAGTATTATAATGATGTATGAACATTGCAATATTTAATGTTACAGTGACATTCAAAATGTACTATGTAATGCATAATTATTGAAATTGTCAATGATAATAAAGTGATAAAGACAGTGACAGAGGTAAATGATAAAAATGAAATACACATGTTTTGAAAAAGATTTAAAAGTGCTATGTATGACTGTTGAATTATGAAGTTGAGGGTATAATGTTGGCAAACTATTGGGGGTTACAAATTTTTTTTAGTACAGGCTGTATAATTTTTGAGAGACCTGATTTTGGGTCGGGAATAAGATTAAAATTATAAAGGAAACTCTGACAAATTTTTTGTAAAATTTATAAGTAATAAATGGGATTTAAGTATTGATTAATGAATTAATATTGATTGAATGATTGATAAATGGACTGTTCATGGGTTCTATGGGTTTCCAGTGACCTTAAGTCTACCTGTGCTCTAGGACTGTCGCGACCCAAAAGTGGGTCATGACAGAGGTGGTACCAGATCTAAAGGTTTAGAATATGTGTCATAGGTATCAATGAGTTAATAAGTGTACCATGGAGCATAGGATTCTCATCTCGTCATTTGAAGTTATCTGTTAATATAGCTATCAGTGTCATCCGTTATGATTTTCATCTTCTAGTTATATATATGTATATATAAATATATTGTAATATAGAAAGAAGTGCTTATTGAGAATTGATAAAAGTGATAGTAAATTGAAAGTGAATGAGAATTGAACATGGCTAAAAGAGATTAATGTAAAGATTGAATCAAGATATGATAAGTTGATATTGACTATGTTAGTATCAGCGACATTAATAATAAACAGTAAGGAAGTAAAATCAGTTTTAAATATTTGATATACGTAATAGTGTAATAGGAACAATATCATTATAAATGATTGGATGATAGAATGTGTGCACTGATGCTGAGTAAGTATGATAGATAATTCCAATAATAGAGAATATGAAGCTATTGAGGTATAGAATAGTGAAAAGTTAAGAATATGATTGTAATGAAAGGATAGATACAGGTTATAGCAATTAAGTAAAATGAGAAATAAATGACATAATAATAGTCCCTATAGTGATATACATAACTGATTATTGAGGTTCAAAACCTAAGTAAATTAATATTAAGTTATTGATTATTGCAGTTTAAGGAATATAGTTATTGATTAATAATTGAACATATGCAATAAGACTAATGAGTAGAAGAATTGAATAAAAATATGAAAAATTGTGAACAGTGGAGTACATGTGATGTGGATGACAAATATGTAAAATAAATGATGATTGAATATGAAAAGTGAAAATATGAAATTATTGAGATATAGTTTAGTAATATTGAAAGGTTATTGACAGGATTAGTATTATAGTCATTAAATACAATGAGTAATATATTGTGAACTTAGGAAATGTAACTGCCGTGAAAAGATAATTACAAAATTAAAGTTATAGCACTAAGAGAATAATAAGAGTGTATATGATATAATTACCTGATTATTGAAGTTCAAATCTAAGTAAATAAATATTAAGACATTGTTTCTTGAAATTTAGGGAATATGATTATAAGAAACGAGTTAATGGTCGAAATGGTAAAATACAATAATAAGAGATTAATGTAATGATAATGATAAGGTTATTGAACATATTAAGGTATAGTATATTAAAAGTTTAAGTATTAAATTATCAAATATTTATGGATTATAGACTGTATACAGATAAGAAATGATATGAGAATTATGGAATAACGCAAATGATAAGAAGACTATGGAATTTGACATATTAGTCTAAGTAAGATGATAAGTGATATAGAAAAAAAATATTTACAATGATAATTGGAGACTATTTGAAGTACATATATCGAAGTTTACAGTATCGGATGAGAAAATTCGAGGACGAATTATATTGAAGGAGGATATAATGTAATACCCTAGGAAGCCCCATCTTGTATGTATGAATTAATTCTCATTTTATGGTTTAATTGCATTGAAATGATGGGAAATAATTTTAGAGACACAGTTAGAAAGCAAATGCAAAACTTTTTCGGAAATCATCGGTGTCTAAAAATACTGCCGGGAACATAGCAGTCCGGCTAATTTAAGAATTTTTTGCTCAAACCTAGGGGGATTAAATAAGTTAATTTTATGTGAAATTATGGTGAAAAGAAAGAGTTGAAAAATATTTTGAAACTGAAAAAAAGAATAATGGCAAAATTGTAAATAAGGGCAACTTTGGGGGCAATTTTAGAAATCCACTGTCTGGGATCCAGAAATAATCTAGAACTATTTTTAAAGGATATAACAACTTAAAATAAGGTATTTCATTCCCGACACTTAAGGTTGAATCTAAACAGAATAGATAAAATAAATTACAGAAAGTTTTGGGGTCAAAAATACAAATAAGAAAATTTTTGAGCCAAAAGTGCGATTAGACAAGGTTGTGGGACCCAACCTTTCTAGAAATCAGCCAAGGTGGCTGACCATGATTTGGAGGGATGGATTTTTTTGATAAAAATGATTAATTATTTTATTACTTAATTGAATAGGTGACAAATCACCTAATTCTAGAAAATTCTATCAATTTTATCTTCAATTTATTTTAGTTGGCTTTGTACATAAAAGAAGAGAAGGGAAATAGGAAATGGGAAGGAAGTGGCCGAAAATTGAGGGGGGAAAACTACCAAAGAAATAGTCTTTCAATTTTTCCATAGAAATCAACCAAAAATAGCTAGGAAATTAAAGAAGGAAGATGAGGGAAGAAAGGACATTTGTATTCAAGCTTTATGGAGGAAGAAAGAAGATGGAATTTAAGAATTTAATATGAAGTAATGATTCTAAACTTATCATTTTTTAATTATAATTAAGAGTTCTATAGCATGATTTGGCAAATAATTGAGGTAATTAAGCTAAAAATGTAAAACATGAGTTAAGGTTTATATAGTTTTTGAATTATGTTTTAAGGCAGTAATTTCTGGCTAATATTCTAAAATTTTAATGATTGAATTTGAGGATATCCAAAACATGAAAGTTGTATATAAATATTTTAATTAGACTTTTGTAAAAGGAAATTGTGAAATTCGAAGTGAGGTAAGAGTTATTGAGTAAAAACTGTGACTGACCTAGAATTAGGTTTTCTAGAAAATGCTACTGTGTTTTTATTGTACAGACTGATAGAGACAAAATTTGAAGAAATGTTCAACATGAAAAGTGTTCCTTTATGTTTTATATATAAGCCTGTAAAAGGTTTTTGCAATTGGTTTATGAGATATTAGGTCATAAGTGTAGATTGCCCAGAATAACTATTTAACAGAACATAGGTTATGGAGTTGTATTAATATAAGGACGTTAAAGTCTGAATTAGAGAAAGTATTAAACATAAAAGACAATTATTTATATGTTATATAAATGAATGTAAAATAATTTTATAATTGGATGAGTACGGAATTAATTATAGGCATGGAAACAGGGAATATCTGAATAGAGATTTTAGGGCAGTAATTTAACGTTGGAAATTCATTAATAATTATTCAGTAATCCAAAAATTCTAAAATTTAGATATGTTATAATTTTATGTGTCTATTTTTAATAGGAAAAGGAATTACAAAAATTGGTTAAGTATTGATTGAGTTATTAGCAAAGGAACAGAATATGCTAGAATAGGATTTCAGGCAAAATGCAGGGTAGCAGGGCTGGTTATAGGCCTAAGTTTAAATTAACACCATAAATTGTGTAATAATGATTTTAATATGAAATTTGGATATGTTAGAACCTTATATTTAATTTTAATTATGAATAATAATTGAATAAATTGGATAATTGTAGAGAGAGATATGAGTAATGGAACACAGGCTTGCAGTAAAGAATTTTACACAGAAAAACCCTAGTAACTTGGAAATTTAAGGAATTTTCTTTAATATAAGTATAAGTAATATAATTTTTATGTTAAATAGTACCTAAATGGAAATTAATTGGATATGTAGAGTCAAGAATGAATAAGAGATATGATGGGTACCAAAAGAGATAAGGCAAAGAATCAAGGATAAAGGAAAAGGGAAATGTTCAAGATATTAACAAGCTGCTGAGTAATGTATATATCATTATGCATACTCATGTTTTGATTTATTAAGCCAATGAGTATGTTTCCTTCTTAATTAAATGCCACTTGTTATTGTTTATCATTCTTTGATCTTCCGAAAGATTGAAATTTATCCATATTGATTGATTGCTATTGATATTGATATTGAAATGCCTATTGTGTACTGTTTGATAAGTAAACCCGTGAATTGAAAGCCATTGTACTAAAATATTCATAATGCATACTTGATATTGTTATTGATTTTCATTGGCCTATTTACATATGGATTTGACAGAGCTACCGCTCTGACAGGGTAGTGGGAATATACTGTCGGCGTTGTGCACATTGTATTACTGATGCCCTAGCTAAGAGGGGTTATGGTCCTGGCCATAGGGTCTGATCAACCTTATGCTTACTGATACTGATCGATACTGATACTACTGGAGACTGCATATTCACATTTAGTCAATACTGATACTACTGGAGACTGTATGCTTACATATAGTCCATCCCTTTATCTATCTTATTTACATGATACAAATATTGTTTACCTGTTCATTGATTCCAAAATTATATCTTATTGCTTACCATTGTTATCCTTTGTTATCATATACTTATATTGCTTGTTTAATGATGTATACATGCTCATTGAGTATTTTATACTCACCAAATTAGTGGTTTATAATTTTTACGGGGATGTGTTAGAGGAAGCTGATTCCAAGTCAATTTCTTTCCGACTTGGGATGTCAAGTACATCGAGGTAGAATTGTATTTGTTAAAGGTTATTAGTGACAATTCTTAGAGCTCCATGGTACTGTGTATAATTAGATGATTGAGTATTATAATGATGTATGAACAGTGTAATATTTAATGTTACAGTGACATCCAAATGTACTGTGTAATGCATAATGATTGAAAATGTCAATGACAATAAAGTGATAAAGACAGCGACAGAGGTAAATGATAAAAATGAAATCCACATGATTTGAAAAAGATTTAAAAGTGTTATGTATGACTGTGAAGTTGAGGGCATAAGGTTGGCAAACTATAGGGAGTGTAAAAAAAATTTTTAGTACAGGCTATGTAATTTTTGAGAGACCCGGTTTTGGGTCGGGAATAAGGTTAAAATTATAAAGGATTTAAGTACAAAATTTATACAAAATTTAACTCTGGCAAATTTTCTACAAAATTTATATGTAATAAATGGGATTTAAGTATTGATTAATGAATTAATATTGATTGAATGATTGATAAATGGACAGTTCATGGGTTCTACGGGTTTCTGGTGACCTTAAGTCTGCCTGTAACACCTCAACCAAAACCCTATAGGAACCCTTAAAGAGGGACTTA
>CANXYC012117851.1:0-39631 GCA_948193065.1 Aleurites moluccanus | reverse complement strand
TTAATCCTAAAAAATAAGTCCTATTTGAATAATCTCTATATAAATGTCTTAATTATATATGTATGGGAATAATAATCCACAATTTCAATGGTTAAATGTGGATTGGTCTCTATGTTTGGAAGAATCATATTATTAAATTATCGTTTTTCCTTAAAGAGAATACTCTCATTCTCATTCACTCTAGTGTATTTTTGCTATATATATATATATATATGTGTGTGTACTTTTTTTTTTTTATCAAAACATTATGTGAATCACACATTAATTATCACTTCTACTAATAATTTTTAAGAAATGTTAATTATAAATGAATATTATTAGTGAAAATTTACTCACTAAGAATCTAAGATAATAAAAGTTTGAAAGTAATTTAATTTAGGTAGTGTTTCATAATATGATTCAATACTTAAAATTAAATATTTAATATTTAATTATTTTAAATTATTTTGATAATATTTATTTTAAAAATTTTAATTAAATTAAAAATTACTTAATTTAAAATTTACACCAAATATAATAAGATATTATATTTTGAAATATTTCTACAATTTAAAAATTATTTCACTAATTATATTTTTATACATAGATATATTCAATATTAAATTTTAATTTCACTAAATATCAACTTAATTTTGTAATTGATTTAATATATACTTTTATATGTGCTTTTCAATATTTTATATATATAAAAATAAAAATATATACATGTGTTGCTGTTAATATATAATATAATTAATGATTGATGATTTAATAAAATTATTTATTTTTATATTAAAAAAATATCATAAATCAATTATCTAAAAAAATATAGACTTAACATATACCGTTATATACACGGTTTAACAAATTTGTTAGACTTTACTAACTAATATGTATGCAAGCATGATGAAATAAAAGATTATCTAAATTTATTATATTATATTTGATTAAAGTGTATAACTTAATTTAAATACTATATAATAAGAGCCTTTAATTTTAATTTAACAACTTCAACTAAAGTAGAATTAAATATTTCATATTGAAATAAAATATAAATCATCAATCATTAAGTTATATTTTTTAAGTTGAATTTGAGTGTTAACTCCTAATTAAGTAGGTTGATTTTTCTATTCTTTATTTATTTTAATCCAATTTTATATTTTGAAGAGATTAAAAAAAGGTAACCATTTGGATTTGCACAAAGAAGATTGGGTGGAAGACAAAACACTACCTGTTTATCTTAATCAAATGATATCTTAACAAATCATAATTAGTGGCCTAAATCACATATAGGGTGATGGACGTGTCTGCCAACCATAGAAAGTAAAGTTTAATTATGATGGTGAATGCTCCAAAAAGCCACTTCTCACAATACCCACTTCAATTTTCAATTGATTTTTTTTTTCAAATATTAAAGCTTACATAATTTTAAAAATATTAATTTTAAAAATTTAATTATTACAATTAAAAAATATAATTATTTATAAACTTATTCAATATTTTATTTATCAATTTTATATTTTAACAAGATTTATGTTCTAATCAAAATTAAATTAGTTATTAATATTAAGATTCTAAAGCTCAATTTGATGTTTGATTGAGATTTGCCATTGACACCAAAAATAAAACCACTTGCCTACTATTGCCATCCTTAATTTCAACCTAACCCTATAGTTTGATTAATTTCAACCTTATATTTTGATTTGTTGTAGTTAACAAATAATAAATAATATATTATATACTTAGAGTTGTTTATGGGCTTTGAGTTTTCAAATCCAAAACTCATTTTGTCAAAAAAAAAAAAGACATTAAAAAATTATATTATTTGATATAATAATATTAATTTGACATTCTCATGCGAAATTATTTTTATAAAAAAGTAGAGTTTTAAGTAACTAATTCCAAAAATATTGAGTTATCATATAATATATTTATTTGAAAATAAAAATTTATAAAGAATATAAAATAATTGTATAGACCAATGGAAAACAAAAGCAAATATTATAGATTTCTTTAATATTTTATTTTAAATAAATTTTATTTATTTAATCTAAAAATATAATATATAATAAATAAACAAAAAAATAAACCAGTACTAATATGAGCTATATTTATATCGTTTGCAAAGTAATTAGTAAATGTAATATTAATTGTTGAAAATATAAAAAAATGTTAAAATTAAAAAATTAAATTCAATTAAAATGGGCCATTCACAACGTACAAAAAAATTGCCATAGGACTGGGTGACATTTGTGTGGTGCTGTGGATGATATTATTTTTTAAAATGTTATTAATTTTAACAGATATCTTGGTACAAATAAAATGTCTCTTATTGTACTTATCTTCAACGTACAATTGAATCATTAGCCTTCTTAGATATTCTTTTCATGGGAAAAGAAAAAAAATATTTTTTAATCTATTTAATAAAATAATAAAATAATTAATAAATATTTATTTTTTATAAATTAAAACATAAAAAAAATTAGTTATTAAAAGTAAAATAATAAAATATTTTTTTTTCCTCTCTCTATAAGAGGCTAGGTTTTTCCCTTTTTGGTGAGGAGTTGCTTTTTTCTTCTTGTTTCTCTTCTTGTTTTTTTTCTTGTGTTTTCTCCTTATTGTGTGTTTTGGTTTATTCATTTATATGGAAGATTAATTTCAAAACGTGCCCCTATAAGATGAAGAAGAGGACGATGAACTCCTTGTTATGCCAGAAGGGGAAATCGAGCAGAGGAATTTTGCACGTTTTTGTCTAGTAGGTAAGGTGTTGACGGATAAAAATACAAATTTTCAAACTTTAAAGGACTGTGTGGCTAGTTTATGAAAATCGTGGAAGGGCATTCACAGTTCTGAAATTATCCGAAATCTTTATAAGTTTCAATTCTTTCACCCTTTAGATGTGGAGAGGGTTGTTAGTTCAAGGCCATGGAGTTTTGACAATAATCTGATTATGCTCAATTCTCTTCAGAGGGGGGAAAATCCTCTGCATATCTCCTTTACACGAGCTACTTTCTGGATACAAGTCCATAATCTTCCTGTTGGCTTCATGTCAGAAGTAATTGGTAAACAATTGGGAATGTTTGTGGGGAAATTTCTTGAGTATGACCCAAACAATAGTGGTTTAAATGGTGGTGGTAAAGATTTCATGCGATTAAGGGTGTCAGTTGACGTCACAAAACCCCTTAAACATTGGAAGAAACTGAAATCTGCTGATGGTGATTGGTTTAGAGTCACTTTTCAATATGAGAAGCTTCCATTATTTTGTTTCTTGTGTGGTCGCTTTGGTCACCATGATCGCGATTGCCCTTCTCGTTTGGAAAACTATGGTCAGGTTCTGAATCTTGAGTGGGGCCACTGGTTACGTGCTCCGCCACAATGACCGCCAATTCGAGCTGGCGATAAATGGCAACGGAATGAGGATAGAAGCCTTATTTTTGGGGCTGAATTTTCAGCTGTAAATCAGGAGAGTGATTTGGGTGATATTACTGGGAATGTTAATCTTAATCTTATCCCTTTTTCAGAACCAAACTCTTTGAGAGCTTCTGGTCATAGCTCACATCCTGCTAGTATACTCACTTCTCGATCCCAACCTATTGGGCCTACGACAACTGGGCTAGAAAGTGTGGGCCTTGAGCATTCTAACGAAGAGGAAGATGGGCTGTGCTTATTAGAGGATAAAAAAAGCAAAAAAAATTGAAGTTTGACTTATCAAAGGAGAATAATGGTATGGAGGTTGACCATGTTTTCACTACTGGATTGTATGATCATCAAAAAGGCAATGTTAATTATGCAACTTCATCGGCAGGTGCTGGGAGTGACCAGGCCAGCCGGTCTCCAAGAGTATGATTATTTGGAACTGTCGAGGGCTTGGCAACCTTCGAGCATTGGTAGCACTTAAGGAGGTGTTGCGTTTTAAGTCGCCATCCTTGGTGTTCTTGATGGAGACCAGGGCTACTAGTAGATGAATGGAAACTGTTAGATGTACTATGGGTTTTGATAATTGTTTTACGGTGGATTGTGTTGGGCGGAGCGGAGGTTTAACTCTTCTCTGGAATAATTGTATTGTTGTTTCAGTTGATAGTTTTTCTTCTCATCATATTGCGGTCACTATTACCGATGATAAGGCTGGTCAGTGGAGGTTTTCGGGCATTTATGGCTTCCCGAAAAGGTATCATAGCTCAAAAACATGGGATTTAATTCGCTCTCTAGTTGTCATGCCTTCGTTACCATGGGTTGTAGGAGGTGATTTCAACGATATTTTGAAGCAAACTGAGAAAAGGGTAGTGTTTTGCAACCCCTTTATCTCATTAGGGGTTTGCAGCAAGCCCTTGTTGATAGTGGATTGATGGACTTACATATGAAAGCATACCCGTTTACTTGGGAAAAAGGCAGGGTGACGCAGCGGAATATCAATGGAAGAAGAAAATAATATTACAATCCGTTGATTCGCGCATGAATACCGGAAAGCAATCTTCTATAACCTGTTGATTTTTTTGAAATACCAGGAAATATGCATCAACTTCGTGTTTTCTAGGAAAACCGAAACTGGAAGAAAATAGGGTTTCTTATTATTCGGCCAAAACTATCTCTTACAAATAAAACACGCCTATTTATAGGATAAAAGAAAAATAAAACCCTAATGGGCTTAACAGACTTCGGCCCAAAATAACAAAAATAAAACAGCTTACAAAAACAAAAGAAACAAATGCGCATAAAACTTCAGAGGCCTCGTTTGGGCTTTAAACGGATGATTTTGGGGTCAAAATTGGGTCATGCTAAGTTCCCAAAGCTTTGTTGTAGATCTCTGAATGAGTTTCGAAACAAGTACTCATGGGCCCCGTGGCTCATCCTGTGCTAAAAGTTATGGCCTTTTAAAGGCGACCTGTGCGAAAGGCCCTATCTTGTTTCTCAAAAAATTGTAAAACCCGCTTCTCTATTTGCTGGCCCGCATCACAGGGGCACAACACATCATGTGGAAGGAAGATTGGATAGATTTCTTGTCAATGCACAATGGATTGATTTGTTTCCAGATGCCATATCTCATAATGTTTTGACCCCTATATCTGATGTAACACCTTAGCTTAAACCTAACCTGAACTATTAAGGGGCTAACTAAGGGAAATTTTTCTTAAACTGATTGTTGTGTGATATTGCATGCTTATGCATGAAATTGAACATATGTGCATGTTTTATAATGTATTATATGAGTTAAAGTGGTTTAAAGGCTATTAGGACAAAATCGGATAATTTTGAGTTTTTGGTGAACTGGGGGCAAAATGGTCATTTTTCACCCCTTCGAGTTTTTATGGAATAATTAGCATATTTGAAGGTAGAAAAGAATATTAAGACATGAAAATGATGATATTATGTTTAAATGAATAATCGTTGGAGAATTAAACCTGGTAGAAAATAATTCTCGGCAAGCTGCTCGATTGAGGAGCTTCATTTGAACTAAGGGCAATTTGGTCTTTTCCTTTGCAATGTGGAGTTATATAGTGTATGCAAGCTTATGGTAACATTTTAAGCTTACTTAAATCTAGCCATTGGATGAAAAATGAAGAATATAGTGTATGCAAGCTTATGGTAACATTTTAAGCTTACTTAAATCTAGCCATTGGATGAAAAGATGAAGAAATGGATGGTTGGATAGCTAGGTTTCACCGTATGTACCATAAACTTGATGTATAGGATAATTCCATTGATTTTTAAGCTTGATTTTTCCCACCCCTTCACCATTCTTCTTCTTCCTTGGCCAAAAATTTCAGCAACTTTCTCTCTCTACCATTGTAAGTTTCGACCACTTTAGATCCTCACCATTTCTTGTTGTCTTCTTTCATTTTTTGATGGAAACATGTTAATTCCATCATCCTAAAACACAAATATATCCATAGATTCAAAGGAAAAACTAGAAAAAGTAACAAATCAATCATTTGAAGATTTTGAAGAACTTTTGGTAGGTTATAGATCTTGAAATTCTTTTGATTCAAATATGTTCTTAAGATGTTCTTTGATGTTTATTAGTGATCAAAATATGTTTTAGATGGATAGAATTCAAAAAGTTGGATTGAAATCCTAATAGGAAGAACTTTGAATCAAAGTGTTGTTTTGATGAATTATTTTGTTCAAATGATGATTATTTGATGTGTATAACATGAATTAGTGGTTAAATGTTTGAAACAAATCCATTTAGATGGAAGTTCATCTAGGCCGAACCATATGGTGTTGAACAATGGTTTCATACTTTGTTGTTTTATAGGTTTAAATGATGGAATGAGTTGAATTTGATGTGTATGTAATGAATTGATGGTTAAATGATGGAAAGAAAATGATTTGGATGAAGTACTATTTTGGCCAAACCATTGAGGTGCTTGTGTAATGGTTTTATGTTTGATGTTTAATAGGGTTACATGATTGAATGTTGTATAATTGATGTGTATTAATGTTGTATAATTGAATGGCATTGAAAAATGGATGAATGGAATGAATTCCATATTGGTAGAACTATATTGAGTTTATTAGTTTAATGTGTTAAGTTAATGTGATTAGGAAGGAAGTGTTTGAATATGATAAAGTGTTAAAAATGATGGAAATGTATAAGTTTAGATGTATAAAAGATGTTTGATTTAAATGCTTGAAAGCATACTTGAACTATGGTGTATGTTTGATATGAAATGATGAACCAAGTATATATGAGTTCTTAACTTGGTAAAATATTGGTGAATAAGTATAATGAAAGTCATTTGTAATGATAGATATGTGTTATTGCATAAAGGTATGGGAATAGTGTGATTTGTGCAAAGTAAGGTTTATAGAGCATACAGTGTATGCTTGATGTTTGTTTATGTGAATAATATCTTTTGTGATGTTATAAAGTCTTACCGGAGTATTATATGTGGAAATAGGTGAACCGTCGAGAACTCCAGCTCGGAGTGTCGGACGGCAGGCCGACTAGGACTACTTTCAGTATTTTGGGGGCTTAAGTAGATAAATTGCATAAAAGGTGAGTCCTTATATATAATCATGCATGATTTGCATCATATAGATTATAATATTTTATTTGAAGTAATAAAATAGAGTTTGATACCCAAAAATACAAACAGTACAAATTGGTCCTTAAATAAGCCCGCCGAAATGACCTAAAATGACTTAAACTTTGCCGGTCTATAAAATGAAATCCAGATAGCCAATTCGGCCACCATTTGGCCCAATCATCTAGTCTTGACCTAAGTTTCGAAACGGTACCTCATGGTCCACCTAAATCCTTTGGTAACCTAGTTAACCAGAAATTACTCAAAAATTCCAAAACGGACCCGTAACGGCCAGTGCTAGTTGCGGCAGCGCAATTGGGCCCCGCCAGACATTTTTTTGACATCTTCCAAATATGTTCTATTATTCTTTATATATGTATATATGATCATTCTACAACTATATAAGTTTTATTTATGCTATATTTGATGGAGACACAACCATATGATATTATAACAGGACTACATCGATGGGTAGTGAAAATTCCATCGACCGTGTGCACACTGATATTAATTAAGTTGACCCTTGCTAGAGAGGGTGTAATATTCTCTGGTATTAAATAAATTGACCCATGCTAGGGAGGGTGTAATATTCCCTCCCCTTTGCATTTAGTGGTTTATGCATTTTATTATTGTGCTTATTACATATAGTATGATTACATTTGTTACTGGACTCAATCCTATTATATCATATGTGCGTTGACTTTTACATTGAATATTTATATGAATACTCATATGATTATTGATACAGATACTTGTTACTTTCTTTACTTGTTGTCATATATTAATTTTACAGGCCATATAAGGGCAACTATGGTAATATAGCATCTACTGCATTTTTATACATATGGATTTACTGAGTATTTTTATACTCACCCACTTCAGTGGTTATCATTTTCAGGTCAGCAGTGGGGCCCGTATTCCATTGGCACCTCCTATCCTCGCTGTGGAATTTTGATACTTGTGACATGTAAATTCTAGTTCCAAAAGTATATATAAATAATTATACAGTATAGAGGTTCCATGGTACTGTAAATTAAGGAATGGCATGTCTATATGTATGTTAGCATCTTATAGATTTGCATATAAGTTATACAATGGATATATATACATTAGATGCTATGATTGGATATGATTTGATAAACAGATACATATATTGAGTTGATATTGGAGATCCAGGGGGATCATTGATTTGAGTATAGATGTTGAGGTAAATAGTGGAAGTGCTATGTTTTTCAACTGGGCATAATCCTTATATAGAGGAGATACTGCCCAAATTTTTATAGAATTGTCAAGCTATATTGAGCTTGTTATTGAATTGCATGTCATATAGTATAGTTATTTGAGTTCTTCGATGTACTAGTAGCTTAGGCAACACCCGTACCCTCGGACCGTCGCGGCTCCCAAGTTGGGTCGTGACAAATAGCATCCAATAGATTGATCAAATATATTAATCAACCTTAATAGCCAAAATTTGATTGATTATATCTTTAGGTGATAACATGTTTTTGAGATCTTTTGATCTTCAGCAAGTTATCAGGAGTTGGATAATCATTTTGATAAAACCATTAGTTTGATCTCATCAAGGATATTGATAAGTCATCTATGTACAAAATGTTAGTGGGAGTATACACTTTCCAAGATTCTCACATAGGATGATATATCATTGATTGGATGTTACATTGATATATTTGATTTTGTAAATCTGTAGTTATCCATTATTTCCTTCTTGGAAGACTTAGGAAAATTAACTTTTATTCTTAGTAATTTAGATCTACAGGATTAGACTGAAGAGAATAATTGGATTTTCCAAAGTTTGTTCTTGGAAGGGTGTTGAAGTTTCAACATGCCAGATTCTAAGTAAGATTGGTGTTCTTGATGAAGATGTCCACTTTTCTATGGTGATATCTCCCCAGCGTACCTAAAGAAAAGTGCAAAATGACAAAGACATCTTATGCTTCAACATTGGAAAGATGTAAGGTCAGACATTATATCCTATCAGTACCATTGATAGACATTAATCACATCCAGAATTAGATCATTAGATTACCCGTCAAGACTATCCTAGAGTATATGGATTTAGTTTTGACATTTGGAGGAAATTGTAAATAGTTAAACAATTTTACAATTTCAGACTTTTAGTTAGGTATGGATAATAAGTGTCCTATCTTTGAGTTGTGTTTTTTTTATATAGGAAGAGCAGTATGTTGGATGGTTTTGAGCAAGATTACTGTAGATTCCATTGTAGTTGCCTAGCATAAGAGTTTTGGATACTATAGTTCTTAATAAAACTAACATAGTTCCCCCATTGTTTTATTGGTACTTCTCTCTTTTGATTACACTGGAGACTTAGCTCAAGCAAAGAAACTAAGGTCTCACCAGTAGTCCATAACACTTTAAGAGGCATTTTTATTATCAGTATATCATTTGGATAGGCAGTTAAACCATGCAAAATTTAATAACTACCAGTTCCTTGGTAGACCCATTGACTTAAGCCTTGATACAGTATGAGTTAGATCTGATTGATCTTAGACACTGTGTTGAAAGGCTCTTATGTAAATGGGAGATTGTTAGCATAGTGTTCTCTAAGGCTAGACTAGCACAATGGTTCTATAACCAATTATCCCTATATGCCAATTATATATTCTCTTGTGAAAGTGGTTATGTTGTTCATGATCGAGTACATAGCCTATAAGCTACTCGTTAGATGAATGATTCTCTGTTGAGGAGAATAAGGTGACCATTCATCTAGTACGAGTGCTTTAAAATGTTCATAGCCTTTGGAATTTTAACTTGGGTCACACTAGTTTCTGAAAGGTTATCACCTATGTTTATCTTCCTAGTTAGTTCGGGATACTAATGGAAGGGAAGTAGTGGGTCATAATATGCTTGACTCAGTGTCAAGATAAACACGTAGATGTATATTGGATGAGTGATCGAACTATGATGCATGATGATAACTTACATGAGGTTTTAGCTCTTATCAATATGTGGTCTTCCTGATCATATTTATACATATAATCCTTAGACCTGAGGGGACACGTATCTCATATGTAGGTGGTTAAGGTTTGTTACTGCTTACTTAATGGGGTTAGTCACGCAACGACATATGGCATATGGTGGCCTTAGCTAGTTGTATATAGAGGTACATGGTTTGCCAAGATGGGATTCATTGCTTCAAGTAAACAGGATTAAGATCCTATTCCATCTGGTAGTTCTTGATAAAGTCCCTAGCCAGGGCAGTTACAGAATGACTGGAATGGGTTTATAGTTGGAATCTTGTATATCAAGAATTGGTAGCAAGATGCAAACATATGATCGGGTATTAGGGTTTGGCATCCACCATGACTCTATCCTAGATCTGGATCTTCAAATGTAAGGATTTAAGTGCATGGTAATTATGACCGAGGTACACAAAATCTCGATAACCAATTTGACATTCATTTCTAATTAGGTAGTCATGACAACTATTGTTAGGGTTAATCATGACTTGTGGGAACTAGTCAAGGGTGGGGTCCCTTAATTGGTAGAGAAAATTTGTCTCACGGTATTCTGAATAATATCGTTTCCCACTACTAATTAGACATGAATCTAAAAAGTCACACATAATTAGTACTGCTCGATTAGACTAGGATTGTTTCAATCATTAATTATAATGTTTAATTATGGGATTGAGACAATAGAATAAAGCTCGTAATTGAGTTTACAATGTTGCTAACATGACCTGTTTCTTAGTCCAGTATTTTAGGGTCTATCAATTTGGTCTTAACTTATATTGGTTATAAGTGGGTTGGACTAAATTGAAGGACTTGTTGAATGTTTGGTGTATATGGAAATAAGAGCTTTGTGGAATTTCACATGGGCTTTTAGGTAGAGAATGTCCATTAAGCTTTATTGGATTTCTTCCATTAATATGGGTCCAACCCATATTTGGATACTGCAGAATGTTATTAGATTAATCCTTTAATGTGGGCTCCTCCCACTTATAGAGAAGGGAGATGGTTTTTTTTTTTTTGGTGGAAAAATCCACTAAACAAATGGAAGACCCAAGCCTAATTCCATATTGTAAATAACTAGAGGCATTTAGGGAGGGATTTGCATTTATCGGTTTGGCATTTTGGTAATGCTAGAGTAACACTTCAATGCATAGAAGCTTATAGGAAATTGTAAGAATGTTTGACACTTGTCATTTGCCCCTCATTTCCTTCCACTAACTTAGATAGTGGAAGATGATGGGAGATGTTAGTAGGGAATAAGAATGACACGAGTCATTCTTGTTTTGACACTTGTCCTCAATTAACTCCATCAACTTACTCCTTAAGTTAAATTAGATGAAGAAGAAAAAGAAAAAATGAGTTATTGTAGAGTAACGGCTAGCCATGAAAGAGTGAAATGGTCTCATCTTCTTCTTCTCTTTTTCTTTTAAGTTTTTGAAGATAGACAAGTATAAGAATCATGATCATTTCCTTCTTTATATTCTTTCTTTCTAAGTATGATTTTGAAAGTGAAGCTTGAGATTGAGTAAGAAAAACATAATCCCTTTCTTCCTTTACTTTGCATGTTATGTTTAAGATGTGATAAGGAATTGAAGGTCAGTTGGGTTTTGTTATTCTCTCATTACTTGCGTGGAAACCTTGTAATAAAGATAAGAAAGAATAAACTTCCATTTTGCCTTTACATGTTAGAATTGAATTGAGGATTATGTTAATTTTTTGCTTCTTCATTTCTAGATTCCTTAACATTACTATGGATTAGTATAGATTGTTAAGGATGAAACACCAAACACATAGTCTTTATAGACCCTTAGTTGAGCTTTAAGAATATGTGGATGGCTTGGTCATTTCGAGCAATAAAGAGAGATGACTAGAAGCAACCCTAATTCATAGAACCAGGTTGATCAAATGGTGCTCGTGTGGATGGACTAGAGGCATCACATTTAAGGTGCTCTAATCAAAAGTCAGGTTGACTCGTACTGTGCTATGAGTGGTATTCACTTACCATTATCCCTTTTGGTTAATACATGTTTGTGTTTTGGGCCAAATTTAGTTGTATCCTTGTGGAAAATTCTACTTTGGAGAAAAATTTTAAAAGCCTTTGGCACACACTTCCACCGCCAAATTGGTTACTAGATAAGGTTTCACATTCCATCACCTGCAGCTCTGGGCACAAGTTGGGGTGGTCTAGTCCGTGCCGCCGCTCAATGGTATGGTTTTTCTCTTTATTTTGGGGCCCCTAGGTATGATTTGTTGCCTAATTAACATTTAAATTTTGTTCCTTTTTTGTACATTTATAAAAGGAAGTTTGGTTTTAAATTAAAAAGGAAGCTTGCAAATGATTTGCTTGCAAACAATTTTAAAATTAATTAGCAAGTGTTTAGTTAAATTATTTAGGAATTAAAGCATATTTAGAAACTTGAATAAATTAAATAGGAGAATATTTGTCTTGTATACTAAGTATTTTTCCTATTAAGGTGAAGGTGATGGTATTATTAGAACATGTAAATACCCCTTCATCCTCACTTGTTAGGGATTGAAAATTGGTCAAAAAGCTCTAGCTTGAAAGTTCTTAAATCAAAGCTTTTTGTGAGAAAACTAAAACTAAAACTAAATCTGAAATTTAATTCTAAAAATTAGAACCTAAGTTTTGTTTGAATTTAACATTCATTTGAATTAAATCCTCTTTTTCAAAATTTGCAATTACATAATTAAGAAGGAGATTTTTTTAGTTAAACTTTTATTTACAAAAATTAGAATTTGATTTAAGGTTTTAGCTCTTCATCTTTAAACTTCTTACAAGGAGACATATCAAGAAGATTCTTGATTATGTTTCCGAAGAAAAAAGAAGTATATTTAACTTGAATCAAAGCCTTTGATTCAAGTAACCTTGATGATTGAGCAACTTCCCCAATCAATGGAAGTTATTGAAACCGAGTTCATCCTACAATCCTCAAGAAGAACATAAACCTGAGGGCGATTTGCGAGCTGTTGGCATATCCAATTTTGAGTATTGGTTTACTTCTTGATTTTTCTTGTTTATAAAATGTGAGTTCTTTGCATAATCATATGGATTTGTGATAATCGATATGATCTTCTTTATTTGTAATTCTTGTATTTAAATAAGTATTGAATTGATTAATAACTTAAATACTGATATTTAATGCTTAAAAATCATGTTTAATAAATGAATTAAGAATTAGTATTTAAGAAGTTTAGAATCACATGAATTTAGGTCATTTTTGCATGAAAATATACATCTTAAAAAGAGCTATTGTATAAATTTAAACTTGATTTTTTAATTTATTCAAACCCCTAGAAAATTTAAAATAAAAAAATTTGGGTAATCGGAGTCAAACGGTGCAAAAAATCAGACCTGATTTGCATGGAAAGGCCAAAAGGACATGGGGAAAAGTCTCAAGGGGCAAGGGCCACCCGACCCTACTAGGGCCGTAAGGCCCTTCCCTAGGGCCGTCTGGTTATAGAGTAGAGCTATCCGACTCTACTTCTCATTCCTTCTTTGTTTAGTACATTTTCTTGCTTCTTTGATGTATTTTTTTTGATACATAAGATGTACATAAGTTTGTAAAACATAATTTATGGGATTGAATGATTATTTTAATTGATTTAGAGTTGTGTTAGGATAAAAATACAAATTTATTTCTATTTTTTCGTAATTGTTGCCATGATGCTTTGTTTAGGTCTTAAACTTTAAAATTGACATGTTAAAAATTATGTAATGATAATGATATGTTTAAATAAATGAATAATATGGCATGATTAGCTACTATTTTAATTAATTTATTTGGTAAATAAAGTTATTTTTGTCATGATTATATAGGATTTAGCATGCATGTTACATTAAAACTATTTTTAGCATAAATGGCTTGAATCTAAGTAAACAAAAATATAATTATATGGTGTAATAGCAACTAATTTTTTGATAAATACTTTGAATAATAGTATAAATGTATGTTTTAAGTATGATCATTCAAATGAACAAAAATAAGTATAATTGAATGAAAGATAATTTGATTGCCATGTAAAAAGTAATATGATTGTAGGTTAGCATGCCATGATTAGGTTAGATTGTTGAAATGATTTAATATAAGAATGATTATGCGTATGAGACATTATTTTTGATATGTTTTTATCATATGTAAATAAACCAAAAGAATTAAGAATGTTAGGTTGAATATTTGAATCGTGCATATGCAAACATGAATTTTGATATGATTGATTGAAATAAGCATGATTATTTTGCAAAGTAGTTTGTATTCATATTGTTATGTGAACTAACCATGTAGGAATGCCAAGATAGAATAAGTAATATGAGGCTTATAAGGCCCTGAGCATAAATAGGTCCATGTGCATTAAGGTTCAAAAGCAAGTTTATGACTCTAATAGCCTTGTTAGTAATTTAGTTGTATTAAATTCATTTCTTCTTTCCTTTCTTTATTTAGGGTGGTAGATGTATGATTGAATGATATGCTTTACCTTAAGTAGATTGTGCAAATATATTTGTTAGGTTGTTAGAGGCTTCATTTCTCCTTCCATTTCTTTAGAATTAGTGTGATTTATTTAAATATGCAAAGATTATATTGTTCTTTTATGTGATCTTTTAGGAATTGCAATGTGAGGCTATGCAATTAATTATACCTTGTATAATTATGTCTAAACAGTTTGGGTTTAAAGTGAGATTATTTATGGCTCCTCCAATTTCTTTTGGAAATTATGTCTGGTCTAGTTTTGGGTATAATTAATCATGTGCTATGATAGAATTTACTTTTATGCCTTAAGGATTGTGAATTTTTTGGGTTAATGCATATTTGAATTGATTTATAAAATGTACATTTTCTGTGAATCTTGTATTAGAACTTCTAGCTAAAAATGGAGGCTGGCCAATATGGCCAGACGTACTGAGGTGCCTAACACCTTCCCTAATTTAAATCCGGTTTCCTTACTTAGATCTCTGGATAAGATGGCCTGATACTTAGCTGGGGATAAAACCGCCATTCATTTTCTAGTGGAAGAAAATGTATTGTATTTGTGTCTCGGTTACATCTTAAATCGAGTGGCGACTCCTTTTTGCAGTTTAGTTATTCCTTATCGTTTCCTTTAGGATAGAATATTGAATGTCACTATAAAAGACACCACAGTCTAGCAACTCCACTGGGGACTAGAAAAATCAATTTTATTAGGTTAGTTGTTTAGATATTTGATAAACTTAGACATACCTTTTAGTGCATTACCAAAAAGGAAAAATTTTACCCTAAGGCATAAAGTAACAAGAACTCTAAAACCAAGCCACTATAGGTAAATGAATAAGATCATATAAATGATTAAAGTTAGGGGCATGACTTAACGCAATGACCCTGTTTTTTTGGATAAATAAATGGGAGGAATTGCTTACCTTATTGTGCTATGCATTGTTGTAAGCCATGTATTATGCATCTTACACAATCTAACACACGATCTTTTGTAGTCATATAGAAAATATCTAAAATTGTCCATATTTGAACCTAAGTCAATGAGCCCTCTGAAAAAGGAAATAGAGGAAATAGCTAATAAGGTGGTGAGATCTGAAATAAATGCTTTAAGGGGAGAAGTTAAGAAAATTTATGAGAGGATAAGGATTATGCTACAAGAATTTGAAGCAGCCATAAGTCAAGTCATCTTTAAAGACTAAATAAAATGACAAAAAAGGAAGTCAAGTCTTGTGCTTGTGAGGTCTTGTCCAAGCGCTGTGAAAAATCAAAAATACTCTTTCGAGTTTGATCTCATGTCGTCAAAATACTTGGTAGACTGAAAGTTTTGTTTATCAATTCTTTTGAAAAATTGTTTCATTTCTGTTTTGAAACTTGTTTTGAGTCCAAGTCTATTTTGAAAATGAGTTTTGGGAGTCGCCACCTTAATTTTATTTATGTTGGAAAAATATAAAGAAAAAAATCCAAAAATGACTCCAATTTAGTTTCCACAATGGATAAAATCACTAGACCTTCGAACGGATATGAGTTCAGGGACTAGGTTTTTGATTGAAGAAATTATAACTTAGTTTTAAATTAATTCTGACTTCAAATTATAATTTGATGAATAGAATAATATTGCATGGCATATACTGGATGCTAACACAATAAATAAATAATTTAAAGTAATAAATAAAATGTAAATTAGTTCTGCATTTAATTTATAATCGAGGTGTTAACTCTAGCCTTATGGGTTCTAGGTTAATCATAAGAGCCTTGATGCACTAGTCTAATTGGTGGTATTGACTCTAGTCCTTATTCGCTCGATCAGATGAGGGAGTGAGGAGAGAGAATAGGGGGTAGTAGGGATGAATATTCAGGATGAGAGGGAGAAGAAGGTGGGTAACAATAAAGAATTAGAGAGCAAGAGGAAGGAAGAGGTAAGTGGTGGTGGTGGTGGTGGTGGTGATACAAAGGCAAGAAGACTGACAAGTCAATGCATACACAAAATGGAAGAAATGTGAGAAAATATATTTGGGTTTTTTGGATTTGCAACTCCATGTTAGAGCATGCCTATGTGTCCCTTTGAATGGAAAACAAAATTCATCGTAGTTTGCCCCTCTTACGAGAGGATTTTTGGTTTGGTCGAAAGATAAACTTGGCTTTTGATAAGGTCAAAGGCCAGGTTTAGGTCACTCCCATGGGTTGTTTCAAGTTGATAATTTTGATTTGGAGGAAGTTTGATTATACCTTCCTTGATGATTTACAGGTCGGAGGCAGTGGAATTCCTTGTGGGACCAAAGTTTCACTTTTAGGTCGTTTAGTGTAGTTGGGTTGATTGCTCTTTCTTGCCAAATTAGTCTAAGGAAGACTAATTTAAGGCACTATTGGCCAAGTGTAGGTGTTCAATTTCTCAAAATCTAAGGAAGAATTGAGAAGCCAATGTCGCTTAAGGAAAGTAAAATCGCTTGAAACTTGATAAAATTTCTTGGAGGGAGAGAAAAAAGAGCTAGCTTGAGGAAAATTCGACTCAAGTGGCTGGGGTGTGTAAAATTAAGGGGTGAGGGGCTATTTATAGAGTGCTGAAGGGGATTCTGGAAATTTGCATCCGGTTAAGATCTAGCGGATCCATCGGCCCACTAGATAAGTCTACGAATTTCAACCATGAAGAGGGTAGATTGCCATCAGCCACTGGCAGATTTGTGACTATGCCTGATGGAATCCGTCAGGCATTACTGGTGGATCCACCAACTAAAAATGATGGATTCAACTGGCTTGGTTGTTGGATCCCGGTCGTTCATCAGTTTTTCATTCGCCCATCCACTTTCAAGCCTCCGGTGGATCCCGTTAGGTCTAGTATGAATCCATCTGAGGTCCAAGGGTGCAAAATCCCATTTTCACAGCTACTCTCCATCGAGTTTGGTGGTTTCGACTAGCGAAGTTAATGGTTATGAATCGGGATGCCTCTATTTGTTTGAAGAGAGAAAAATGTGTCTAGAGACTATTTAGGGTTGTCTGCTGCTTTGGGGATCTATTTCGTTGCTTCTGGATTGATTTTTGATTTTCTGGTATTTTGGCATTTTTGACATTTCCTACATAACATAAACAATGTGAGTCAGATTTAGACAAATAATAGCTTAAAAAATAGAAAAAATTTACATGAGTGTGATGGAGTTGACGGTTCTTAAATCCGAGGTAAAACGAGAGAGATATCACATTCCCACGCATTTACGGCAAGCCATAGGACATATCTGTCATTTTGAAATTTGTTGAAAAACCAAAAATTGAGTGATCCCTACTCATTTCTTCACTTGATTTTCCAGATGGAAAAGCTCATGAATTCATTATTGATGATGGAGTATTGAAATGTGGGAAACGATTATGTGTGCCAAATATATATGGGCTTAAAGAGCGAATTATGAGAGAGATGTACTATGCACTATACAATATTCATCCTGGGGTAACAAAGATGTACCATGATTTGAAAGAATACTATTAATGGCTTAGCATAAAGAGAGATGTAGCCCAATTTATTTACACTTATTTAGCTTGTCAACATGTTAAATTTGAACACTATAAGTCATTAGGGCAGTTACAGGAGATATAATTGCCAGAGTGGAAATGGGAATAGGTAAACATAAATTTTGTGGTTGGTCTACCGTGAACTTCATGGGGGTATGACTCTATCTGGATAATAGTTGATCAGTTGACAAAGACAACTCATTTTCTAAAAGTGAAAACAAGTTATACAACCACCCAGTATGCTTAGTTATATGTTGATAAGATAGTGCAACTTCATGAGATACCAATGACTATTATCTCATATCAGGGAACTCAATTTACTTCGTGATTTTGGCAGAAATTTCTAGCGGCATTAGGTACGTAGTTGCATTTCAGCACAACCTTTCATCCATAAACAGATGGGTAGTTAGAACGCACTATTCAGACCTTAGAAGATATGCTTCACCTGTGTGTGCTTGATTTTAAAAGGAATTGAGATAATATTTACCCATGATTGAATTTTTCTACAATAACAACTACAATTCGTCCATTGGTATGGCACCATATGAAGTATTGTATGGTAGAAAAATATAGATCTCCTATTTCTTGGGTGGAACCAGGGAAGAAGCAATTAGAGGGTCCATAATTAATCAAAAAAATAATGGAAAAAATTCACATCATTAAGGAGAGAATGAAGATTGCATTTAGCCGACGGAAGAGTTATGATGAATCGAAGAGGAAAGATGTACACTTTGTTATAGGTGATCATATTTTCCTTAAAATTTCACCTATGAAGGGTGTAATGAGATTTGGCAACAAAGGGAAACTATCACCTAGATATGTCGAGCCATTTGAGATACTGGAGAAGGTCAGAAATGTGTCCTATCGATTGGCACTTCTAACTAACATGAGCCATGTTCATCCAATCTTTCATATCTCCATGCTCCACAAATATGTACTAGATCCATCGTATATCCTTGAACCACAGGCCGTAGAGGTTAATGAAGACTTGACTTATGAGGAAACACCTATAAAGATAATAGATCATCAAGTCAGATAGTTGCATAACAAAGAGATTCTAGTGGTCAAAGTGATATGGAAGAATCAGTCGATGGAAGAATGTACCTGGGAGAATGAGTAAGACATGCGAGCTAAATACCCATTTTTGTTCCAGTGATGAGGTACGTATAGTTAAAAACTTGAGGAAAAAATTTATTTAAAGGAGGTAGAGTGTAACACCCTAATTTCATTCATTTAAGCATAGAAACACTCCATTTAATCATAGGAACCTCATATGTGTATAGTTAGATAAGTTGTAGAAAATTGACATCGATAGGTAAATAGGCACCTCGGTGCTTCAACTAGTAAACAGGTTTAGAAGTACATATATTTAAATGGACCATTATAATCATATGCTGGAGGAATATAAGGAATACAATGTTAAAATTAAAGTGGGATAAAAAGGTAAATAGTTATAACTTGAAGGGTCAAAATACAATAAACTACAGGAGGGAAAACCTAAATACCTAAAATCCACCTACCTATATAAAGCCCATTTCTTCATTCTTAAATCATTTTTCTATTCTTCCTTTCTTCTCCCATTCAGGTCGAAGCCTTCCCCTCCCTCTTTCTTGAAATTTCTTCAAAGAAACTAAAGAGAAATTGATAGAAAACTTAATTAAAACACCAAACAAACTTGATTAGACAAAAAATTCATCAAGGAAACAATGAAAATTTAAAGAAACTCTAAACTAGGGTTTTGGCCAAGGAAGAACAACAAGGTAAAAATATTCATTTTTCATTCCTTTCAATTATTTAGATGTTAATAATGTTAAATAGAATGAATTAGATGATTAATGACATATAAGAATCAAAATGGATGGAAAACCTAACTAAAACCTATTATGTCAAACCCTAGTTCTTCCATTTGAATTTCATAATTCAATTTGATGTTAGAATATGTTTATTCACACCCATTTAATGCTAAAACAAGTGAAATATAGGTGTAGAATCAAAGGAAGAGGAAGAATGCCATATATTCCTATTGTGAGAAATTTGAAGTTCTAAAGTGTTTTTGGCTGAACTAGCTGTTCTGGTGAGTCTTATGTATATTATTATACATGTTTAAAACCATATTTGGAATTTTTGAATCCATTTACTTAGTTTTCTAGTAATGGTCGAACCACCCTTCTTAGAAGAACTATTGATTTTTCTTTGATTTCAAGTCTTATTTCCCTGTTATTCTTTTTTATATATATATTTGATTTGAGTTTACCATTGTGTTTGTTGAAATGTGGGCTTCAAATGTGAACTTTGAACTTTCATGAACTTACCTCAAAACACTACCAAACTTGTCCTAAAGTGTTGCACACCAAGTGATCGATGAAATGCCGCTTTGTATTTTTTTATAGGCCTACCAATTTGGTGTCAATGTCGCCAACGCGGGCAAGTAGCAATTTCGCCAGCGCAAATGAGCCTTTTGACATTTTTTGTACCTAACAAAAATTTGAGTTTCATGGCATTTGACCTATCCTTTAATGATCCTAACACTTATTTATTGAACCATATTGTCATTGATTGATTAATGAGAAGATAATAAGCCCATTGACTTATTAATTATGCCTTATTATTTTTATTAGCTATTTGCTACTATAATTGTTTCCTATTGCCTATTTATGCATTGATATGACAAAACTACCTTACTGATGGGGTAGTGGGTGAGTACCATTAACATTGTGCACAATGAATATTCTAAACCCTAACTGGGAAGGGTTAATGTCCTAGTCATAAGTCTTGGCATGCCTTATGTTTTCCACATGATATGAAATGAGATAAAAATGTGTTCAAGGCCCATTATCTGTTATATCTATATATTTATATGTTCCTTTGATATATTGATTTCATCATTGACCTCATCTTCATTTTCATTACCATTGTGTTGGGTATTTGGTGTGCTAATTGTTGAATCCACCATTTGTTTTCTTATTTTATCTACCTAGCCTAAATGTATGATAATATATATTTGACTCACTGAGTATTAAATACTCACCATTTTAGTGGTTGAATATTTTTCAGGTAAAGAGTAAGGTGGTTCCCAGACTTTCTTCCTTAGTTTGGATCAGTCCATATTTTGCAATGTAATTAACAAGTTTGTACTTTTCTTTTGTAAATTTTAGAAGCTGTATAGTTATGTAATTAAATGAGCTAGTTATACATAGAGTGATGCGTAAATAATACATATAGTTGTTGTCTAAATGTAAGGTAAATTATGAATATGAGAATGTCAACTGATGATGACAGCTGGATGAGATGAGACAATGATTATAGAATTGTTACATGTCATAGTCATAAGTTTATAGCAGGGTTCTACGGGTATTGGTAGCATTAAGCGATTTCCACATCTTAAGACCGTCATGTTCCAAAATTGTGATGTAACATTTTTCTATAGCGAGTCACCTTAAGAACATGGGTGGTGTTCATAATTTGTCCTTCATCCGCACTGCCATGAGGAGGAGCGATTGCTTTGGAATCAACTTCCTTCTGAGTATTGATTTAGGGGGTGAGAGCCATACTGATACGATAAAGGCTCTTGTTGAGAGGTGGTGGGATACCACCAACACTTTCCACTTTCATTGCAGAGAGCTTACAGCAACACCGTTGGATGTGACCATGCTGATGGAGATTCAATTTGGCACCCTTTAGTTGGATCTGTGGGTTGACTGGAGGAATGACTATTCTGATAAGGAGTTGTTAAACATTATTGGCAATGTGCCTCCGAAAGATCAAACCACAAGTCCCTTATTCTTGGCTTTTAGATACCCTGAAGCTGATCGAGCCCATGAAAAGAGGTTGCAGAGAGTGTCGACAACGTAACTAATCTTAGTCTGCTTCTCATAATTAGATGTACCTTCAGGCACACACACCAAAACACAGTGGACCTATATCTGATGAGGAGTTTAGATGATTTGTCTATTGTTGGTGAGTTTGACTAAGGGGGCGCGATTCTAATCGTCATGTACCAGGATATAACAGACCTTTCTCCTGGCTCTTATACCTATTATAGAGGGTACTTACTTTATCTGGGAGGTAGACCTCTTATCTGTCACTTATCATTATATTTGATATATTCAGTGTTTTATCATAGTGTTTGATTAGTCGTTGTCTGCTTGCTCTGATATCTTGTTGTTTGGTATGTTATAGTTGTCTAGGCTTGGGCATGTGAGCACTTTCCTATGATTGCTCCCCTTCTAAAGTCATAAGGGTTTGATATGTTTCTCGCAGCCCACCGATATACTAGGAAGGTCTGGGTTGACTCTGGGAGATACAACCTCCTTACCCTATTGTCTTTTTTAGGGTACTGATGTCGAGCTAGGTATTTTGTTTACCTTTTCAACTGTTTCCTTGGCATTTTCCATATTCTTACTAACTATACTTTACAGGTCTCGTTTCAACCCTATAGGGCGAGATTGGCTATGATGTTAAAGGAACAGCTTTATCAAGGCTTATCCGAGCACTGAGTGCTCTTGCAATCCCCCTACTTCTGATTGTATTATTTAGGAGAGTGGGTGACTGCTCAAACTGTAGGTAGGCAAGTGGTTACAGGCCATCCTCCTGTGGACATGTGGCGTGAAAGGAGCATTCGGGCTCCCACTAAGCCATATAATGGGATTTCTTAAGAGCTTTTCTATAATCCCGAGGAATCCTACACTGCTTTTTGCAATGCCCGTCTAATGGGTCTTATTGGCGGTCCATGTAGATTAAGGAGTCATCCTGCTGCTCCGAGAGTCGGTTCATCTTCTCAACCCTCGATCAAGCTATCCTCTAGACCTAGGTTCTTCTAGGTTCCTTATGCCAGGCATTGATATTGAGCTGGTTGCTGATCTTGGGTTGTTCTTTGTTGGCTCCCTTTGAAGGACCTATAATTAGCTGTATCGGGAAATTGAGTACTTTGATCGTGATGGTGAGACATTTGTTCACTGAATTTTGACCCGAACGAACTCCTAGTTGTTGCTACTTCCTCCATATCCAGAGGTTTTTTTATGGCCTTGTTTACATTTTGCTTCTGAGAATGATCTTTCAGCAATATGTTCTAACTTGCTACTATTTCTGTTCATTTGAAGCCTATTGAAGATTGGGTCTCCATACTTATCATATTGCATGGCTGATGGAGCTGGAGATCAATAACATATTGACTCGGCTTGAGTTTGCTAGTGATGGATCTCATTCGGAGGGGCCCTATCAATGCCATCGCTATGACTGTTAGTTTCTGATGAATTTTATTTTGTTATCTTTGTATTTCCATTTGGTTTGTACTAGGCTAAATTTGTAAGGAAAGTAATAAATGCTTTATGAATGAATATAATGGATATATGATGTGTTGACTTTTACCAAACTATCTTCTGATGGATGTTATAAATGTATGTTTTCATGCATTATCTGTGTAATGCATATGTTTTTCTTTAGTTGATTTGCATGATGAAAATGTTTGTGTATGCATGGAAATGCCTCGGTTTGCCCCAAAATGTTAGAAAAAATGGATTGAATTGTGAAAAATTGTAGAAAATCGAGTGT
The DNA here is from genome assembly GCA_948193065.1 of Aleurites moluccanus. NCBI lineage: Eukaryota > Viridiplantae > Streptophyta > Magnoliopsida > Malpighiales > Euphorbiaceae > Aleurites > Aleurites moluccanus. The sequence continues at coordinate 16,096 of CANXYC012117851.1, read as the reverse complement.
AGATCAGTCACCTGGAGCAGAGGAAAAGCTATGGCACTGTGTCTAGTGGCTGCCACAGGAAAGCTGGCGAAATTTGCCAAGTAGTGCTGGCTAATCTGCCACTCCCTCCTGTCAGGTCTGCCAATCCTGTCTGGTGGATGCATTAGACAGGGCCGGTGGATTGTCTGGATATAGGCCCTTTTTGGATTTTTGGGTAGTTAGCTATAGATACCCCCTTGTGACCTTTGATGTGACTCTTTATCACTTCAAATCCTCTCACTTTTTCTAGAATTTTTAATGGGTTTTCACTCTGTATGGAACTCTTTTTCATTCATGGTTTGTTTTGTGGACCAAAAACCTAGAGAAGGTTGAGAAAATAAATTTGGGTCTATATGGCGTCAATTTTGTTTTAACGCTAACAGATGTGAAAATGGATTGAGAATTTTTGGGTGCCTATTTGTTGTTTTGGGACCCAACTGACCATGTGTTTCACTTTGGAACTAGCATAGAGCAGTTATGCCTCACTTTCGAGGAATTTAGTGTGATTCTTGGTAGCAGTCCGGGTGCTACCTTGGCTAGGCTGGAGTTAAAGGTTAGATATTTTCAATCTTTTTAGAGGCTACTGCAAAAGAGTTATGATTTTGCTAGCTCTATGGTGAGGGATGGTCAGATCTACTTGGCTATGGTTATGGAGGAGTTTATGGATTTTGGTGATCTTAGATATATGGACAAGAAAGGGTTTATATGGCTGCATTGGCGTTATGTCTGATAGCGGGGTATTTGTTTCCCAGTTCTTTAGGATGGGTAGAATGGAGATGGTGGAACTAGTTGACCAGATAGGGCGAGGTTCGTCTATTTCTGGGATAATTCTGGCTGAGACACTACATTGTTTGGACAACAAGTGTAGGGTGGATGGGTCGTGGTCTGTTAGCTTGGTGATTCTTCAAGTGAGTATTACTTTATCTTTCTGTTTGGTCTGTTTTGTCTGATTGGCTTGGTTAATTTGACTGATCTATTTAGTCTAATTAGTTTGCTTTGCTAGGTGTGACTAGTCTATTTAGTCTAGTTGTTTTGCTTTGTTGGGAGTGACTGGTATATTTAGTCTATTTATATTATTCTCTTTAATCTGGTTGGTCTGATTCACACCCTCTTTTTTCACATTTGGTTTAAGGATCACCTCAGGGTGATAGGTCCTCTAAACAAAATGCCATATACATTAGTAGTTTCTTAGATGCAGAAGATTCTGGTCCACTTTGATTCTGAGTATGAATGGATTGGCTAGCTGCTTAAGCTAGGTCTAGAGGATATCTTATGGTTCTTTTCTTGGTATAGGATCCGTTCTTTCAGGACTGTGAGTTATAGGTACATCATGGTTTATTTGCTAGGTCTTTTCATGACCACCTTCTACTAGGGGCTTGGATTTTGAGACAGAAAGGGCTATCTAAGGGGATTCAACCAGATGGGCCTGTTTTCTCGGCTTTCTTCATTTCTGGTACCATAGCTTAGGCTATCATGAGTAGTTGGAAGAGGAGTATGTGTTTGGTGAGTTTGGTCGGGTTGGCTAACATATTGGAAGGTTATGAGGCTTGGCTCAGGGAGAGGGTTTGGCCCACAGAAAAGCTACACAAAGTGACTATGATTCGATTGATAGAGGGAGACTTAGAGATCGAGGATGACTTTGGGCTCGGTGCTAACACAGAAGGAGATCTAATGCAGGTAATTGAAGTTGCGATGATTAAGGTAGAGATATCTGAAACTCCAGAGGATGATGATGACTCAGATAGAAGTAGAGACATTCATCCAAGGAGAATGAGGACTCGGACAGATTGATTAGACTAGTTTTTTTAATCGTAGATTTGCTTATCTGCTTTAGGATTTTGATTTTTGGACTTACGAAACTTGTAAGGATATGACATGATTTTTGATGAGTCATAAGAACTTGTATATTTTGTCACCAGAGAGATGATTGTTGAATGACGCATGAAATATGAATGAGATATCATAGTTGCCTTTCTTTTCTTCTCTCTCTTTTTTTATCATCACTTTTTTCTTCTCTCATTTTTTTTTTTTATTTCTCTTTTTATGGTCTAACTTTTGACCAAGCTACCCTTACAGGTTTTCGACTCGGCGAGCTATTCTTATTTTTTTCTAAGCTGCCCTTTCGAGTTTTCTACTTAGTGAGTGGGCCCTAATTTTTGCCTAAACTGCCCTTTTGGGTTTTCAGTTTATCTGGCTGACAAAGAATCAAATAACCAATGCAACATTTTTGGCACAAAATTATAATTTTATTATGATTTGGACCGCACCCAAGAAAGGATGCCTACGTATCTCTGCCTTTTTTCTTTTTTCATTCATTTTAAAAGAATTAGGTTCACGTAGTTCTTGTTTGTACAATGCATGCTTTGATTATAATGAAATAGGATGAAAATTATACAATATATCTCTTAAGCTGATGTAGGTTACAAGGACTTGAGAACTCATTACCGTCTAAGCCCATTAGTATGGCTTCTTTGCCATTTATGATCTTTTTGAGCACATACAGGCCAACCTAGTTAGGTTTGAATTTGCCTCTTGGATCATGGATAAGAGCTATGATTTCCTTCAATACTAAGTTTCCTTCTTCTAACCCTCTGTCAAAGACCCATTTTTTGAAATACTGAGCTAACCTCTGCTAACACCCCATGAATTTGATAAAAGGCATCCATTCTTTTCTCATCAATGGCATTCAACATATCATGGTAGCCCTTAATCTATTAAGCTTCATCAAGTTGGCTTTCTCGAATCACTCTTATAGATTTGATTTGTATCTCGATGTGAAGTACTGCTTCATTCCATACACTATAGTATAAGGAGTTACCCCTGTTAGTGTTTGGATGGAAGATCGGTAACCACACAAAACAAAAGGAAGATGCTCATGTCAACTTCTATTACTGGAAATTATCTTTTGTAGAATGGTCTTGATGGCTGCTTTTACTGCACCATTAGCATGGGGACAGTACAGGGAAGACCTGTGGTGTTGAATCTTCTGTTTCTTCAGTAGGCTCCCCACTTCTTTCTGAAAATGAGACCTATAATCTATTATGATCTCGAAAGGCAACCCATTGCAACAAATGATGCTGGTTTGAATGAAATGGGCTACTTTCTTAGCATTCAAGGCCTTATACAAGGCCACTTCTACCCACTATGAGAAATGGTGCCACAAGAATATATGCATGCTCATTTGATGATTTTGGGGTGATGAGTCCGATAACATTAATACCCCAAGTGGAAAAAGGCCATGGAGTTACAGTTAGATTCAGAGGGATCAGAGGTTGCTTTTGGAGCTTCACAAATATTTGACACTTATGGCATCTTTGTACAAATTGAGCATAATCTTCATTCATGGTCAGCCAAAAATACCCTAAATTCATGATTTTATGGGTTAGAGCATAGCCATTCATATGTGGGCCTTTTTTACCCCTATTGACTCATTCCATGATATGTTAGGCCTCATCTTCTATTACACACCTCAAGTGGATGTTATTCCAGGCTCGTTTATATAACACATCACCATTAGAGATGAAATCACTGGCTAACTATCTTAAGGTTCACCGATTTGATTTGGAGGACCCTTCTAGATACTTGTCATTCCTAATTAGAGTAAACATATCCTAAAACCATGGCTTATCATCTATTACTCGAATCTGCATATATGTTGTATCATACCCCGGTTGTCTTCAGACTTCGATAACCATTATGCAGACCATCTCAATTCCCATCATATCTATTATAAAGGCCAAAGTTTCCAAAGCATCAGCAAATTGATTCTTTGCTTGGGGGCAAGTAGTGGAAGGATAGTTTATGAAAATTCTCTGTTAGATTATAAACACACTCGTAGTAAGGAACTAGGCACTATTTTATGATTTTCTACTTGTTGAGAGCTTGGGACACAATCAAATTGGAATCCCCATAGACCTCGAGATAGTCAATTCTCATGTTGACGGCACATTCTAGTCCATAAATGCATGCTTTATTTTCAACTTCATTATTAGTCACCTCAAAGGCTAGTTTGATAGCCATGAGCAAATTATTTCCCTAAGGTGTGACTCTCATAATACCAGCACCATATCCTCTATTGCTGGTTGCCCCACCGAAGTATATTTTCCATACTTCAGGTTTTATTTCCATCACATCTTCATCGGGGAATTTTGATTCAAATGACCTGTCACCTTTGACAGGCGTTACAGCTAATTGGTCAACTATGACACTTCCTTTGATTTCTTTTTCTTGGGACATACTTCATATCAAATGTTGCAAGAACAGCTAACCAACATGCCATTTTACTATCAATAATCAACCTCTCCATACGAAATTTCAAGGGGCTCTTGTCACCTATAATGAAAGTGGTGTAGGAACCCAAGTAATGCTGCAATTTATGGCACATCCATACCAAAGTAAGGCATAGCTGCCCAATTTGATTGTACTTGAGCTCATGAGTAAGCATACACTTGCTTAGGTAATAGATGGCATTCTCTTTGTGTGAGTCTACTATATTTTAAGCGAACATCGCACCCATGGCTTCTTGAGTGATTGAAAAATACAATAGTAAAGGGTTTCCTAGTCTGGTCAATTGCAATACAGGAGGATTCAATTGATATTCTTTGATTTTCTCAAAGGCTTACAGTCTTCATTCCATTCCTTGGAGGATCCTTTCTTTAATAGCTTGAACACCTGCTCACAAATGTCTGCTAAATGGGCAATGAACCAGCCGATGTACTATAACCATCCTAGGTAACCCCTGATCTCATTTACTATTTTAGGAGGTGGCATTTCTAGAATGACTTTTGATTTGGCTAAATCCACTTCTATACTTTCTTGCTGACCATATGTCTAAGAAACATCCCAGATGATGCCCCAAACAAACACTTAGCTGGATTTAGTTTCAGGTTGTACAGTCTAAGTCTCTGGAAGAACCATCTCAAAGCATCCAAGTGCCCTTGTGCTGTCTCGAATTTAATGATCATGTCATCCACATACACTTTGACGTCCTTGTGGACTATGTCATAAAAAAGGGTAGGGGTCATTCTCTGATAGGTTGCCCCGGCATTCTTGAGTCCAAACGAAATAACCTTGTAGCAGTATATGCCCAACTGTATTAGGAAGGTTGTTTTCTTCTTGTCCAATAGGTTGACTTGAATCTGATTATACCTTACATATAGATCAGTCAATGAGACCACTTTAAACCCTGTCATATGATCAACCAATAAGTCAATGTAAGGTAGAGGGAACTCATCCTTGGGACATGCTTTGTTCAGATCTTTACAGTCCACACAAACTTTTACTTTCTTATCCTTCTTGGGGACTAGTACTATGTTCGCTAACCATAATGGATAAGTAATGAGCTCAATAAACTCGTTGTCCAGCAGCTTCGTTACTTCTTCCTTAGCCTCCAAAGACCATTATGCTTTGAGTCTTCTCAGTTTCTGCTGAATAGGCTTGATATGATCATAAGTTAGAATTTTGTGAACCACTATGCTCAGATCAATCCCCGTCATGTCCTTAGGCTCCCATGCAAATGTCATGACCCGATTTCGGGTCACGACGATCCTAGGATGCAGGAGATGCTAATGGCGACCGGCACCCATAGAACCCAGTATCACATGCAAATATCTATAACCATCAACTTATTAATCAATTTACTTAGTTCTATTCATTCTATCATTCTGTAATCTGTCTATAATTATATTGCAGTTGGCTGTATCATTCATCAAAACATGCCATATCATTACTCATACTCCATAATATGTTATACATACATGTTCATAAACTAACTAAACCATACATAACCCATGGAGCAGCTAGATCATGAACATACAAAAATATATTGTATTTAATATAATTACATTGCTATAATAGTGCAGAAATCCACGGAGAGTCAAGAGTTGAGATTTTGCCACCTATTCTGTACCTAGAAATGGGAAACAAGGAAATGAGTGAGTATATAAGATACTCAGTGAATCTAATATGCATCGATTATAAATATATATTGGATCATCAATAAAGGATAAGCAGAAGAAATAATAGAGGTAGTCTGCTTAATAAAATTAGAATACATAATCAAATACAGGAAATGAAAGTAAGGTCAATACTCATATCAATGGAAGTATATAAGATGGGTAAGATAGATACAGGGCCATAAAACACATAGAATATGTGTAAAACACATAATCAATCTCATATCAATATACATAAGACTGATCAGGTCTTATGGCTAGGATAGTAAACCCTTCCCAGCTAGGGTATTAATAAACAATGTGCACATTGCCGACAGTATGAATCCAATATCCTGTCAGAGAGGCAGCTCTGTCAAACCACATCAGAGTCTATAAAAGTATGAAATAAGTCATTAGATATCATTATACAACAATGGTGTCACCAAGTATCCATATCTCAATATCAATCAATTCAAGTTACAATTTAAACAATAGAATAGAAATATCAAGTAGATACACAATGGTAATAGGTTTAGATTCTTGCAGTCACTAGTTTTATGCCTCTTAGATTGGTGATACTCGTAGTGTTCATTCATATCTTAGCTTTTTGGCATAGGGTTTGGTGGTGATATGGGATCTAAAGGCTTGATCAGTTTAGCCTCAAAGGCTTTCTTATAAATAGTAGTAAAAGGGAGTCCTAAGTCTATGAAAGACCTTTTCTCAAGTCTCATGGGTTAATGGGTAAAGATGATAGCTACTTCTTCACTTTTTAATTAGTGAGTTGTTTGTTGTATGGTGGAGAGAGTGTAATTGGGATTCCTCTAGTAATAAGAGCTAGAGGTGGAGGATTCATCATTGATCTGCCCATTTTGGATCAAGTCCTCAATCTTGGAGGATGTGGCAATAAGAACTTTAAAGTCTGGGAGGTATTGTGTTTAGAGGTGAGTTTGGTAGACTGGTGGGAGGTTCTCGACAATGATGTCTATTTGTTGTTGCTCAGTGGGTTGGTTTACCATTTGGGCGGCATTTGATCTCCACCTAGTCAGGAAGGTAGAGAATGATTCCCTAAACTGTTGTTTGGTGGTTAAGGTCTCATCGAGTAATATCCACCTCTATGTTGTAATGGTATTTCTTTACAAAGGCATTGTAAAGGTCATCCTAGGTCTTCTTGAAATTAACATATAGGTTGACAAATCATCTAACAATGACACTAGTTAAGGATTGATGGAACAATTGAGCAAAGAGCTCATTGTCATCACCTAATGGAGTCATTACCTCTACATACATCTTCAAGTGGGTTTTAGGACAAGTGGTGCCATCAAATTTGTCCATAGAAGGCATCTTAAACTTAGAGGGGAGTCTGGCATTAGGGAGCAAGGCTAAAGAGTCCACATCTATCAAATTGTCATGTTTCTTTAGGTTCTTAAGTGTTCTATCCATGGCCTCGAATTTTTCCATAAGCTTTCGGGCCTTAGCTGCAGCAGGCTCATCTCCTCCCTAAAAAAGATTCGAAGAGGAGGCTAGTATGGTATGAGCAATATAGTGGGCTGGGGTATTTTTAGGGGCTTTCCTATTATTAGTCAAATCAATAATAGAAGAGCTGAAGTGGAAGGGTTGAGGTTTTGAGGAGTTGAATGAGTTTCAGAATTTTGTTCTAGCATCCCTTTGACTTTCTAGATGATGGACTGACAATAATTATTAAGGGTTTTAGCAAACATATTTTATTGGGGCTCTAAGGTAGCCCAAAAGGTGTCTTCTTGTCTCTTGAGAATGGTTGTGAGCAAGGTGTTCATGGTTGCAGGGTCAAGTCTCTTCGACCATTAGTACCTTGTATGACAGGAAAGGAAAATGATCATGAGCAATTAGTAGAAAAGGTGTGGGTCTACTATGCATAGTGACAAGTAGGTTCTACTACAAAAAAGTGTAGGGTTTGTTATGAGCAACTTTCTAGAAAAAAGGATTCCTCTAAGTCAATTGGGTCAGATTCACAATTTAGTGTGTTGGATCCACGGGTTAATTTGGGCATAGGTTCAACATGGTTTTCTGTTTAGTGGGTCTGGTTAACTATTTGGATTTTGACAAGTTAGCTTGGTCAATTTTGTGGTGGATAGTGGGTCGGTTTCATTGTTTGGGTTTTGATAGTTCAGTTTGGTCAATTTGGTGATAGGACAGTGGGTCAGCTATACAGGTAAATAGGACAGTGCATCAATTTCATTAGTATGGGTGAATGGGACAGTGGGTTGGTTTCACTGTTTTGGATTTTCAAGTAAGTGTTTAGCTTTCGAGTCACAGGTCTAATTTGGACTGATTTTGGATTTTGGGTTAGCTAATATGTTTCACTATTTTGGGTACAGTTCAGGTTAGTAGTGTTTGAGGTGAGTGGATAAGTTTCACTAGAATAGGATATGAGTCTGGTTTTATCACGACCCGATTATGGATCACGACGGTCCTAGGGTGTGGGAGATGCCGAGGCGACCAGCACCCGTAGAACCCATCACTCACATTAATGCAATCACAATATCACAGCGAAACATATCTATAACCCATCATCAATCACATAACATAATATAGCCATACACTCACATATACACTATTCATTCTGTCACTCTGTCATTCATTCTGAAACTTTCATATCTTATACATTTATACTTCAATATCCATATATATATGTTCATACACTAACTATACCGTACAAAACCCATAGAGCAGTTAGGATATGAACATACAAAATAATATAGTGTTTAAATATAATTACATTGTCTAAAGACTTGCAGAATCCACAGAGAGCCAAAAGAGCAGGGATTTTTGCCTCCTACTCTGCACTTGAGAGGTAAACAGTGAGAGGTGAGTATATATGATACTCAGTGAATCTAATATGCATCAACAAATGACAAGAAATGGAATATCAATAAATAATAGGCAGATGAAGTAATAATATCAGTCTGCTCAGAATCTCTGTAATACATAAGCAAATACAAAATATGACTGTAAATAAACAATCATATCAATAGAATTAATATCACATGGATGAGATGGAAATGACAGATATAGAGCCATGAAACGCATAGAAATGTGTCAAGCACAAATCAATATATATTTATATATAAACATAAGACTGTACGGGTCTTATGACTAGGACATCCCTTCCTAGTACAGGGTATCAAACAATACAATGTGCACAAAGTCGACAGCATAAACTCACTACCCTGTCGAAATGGCATCTTTGTCAAATCACCTAGGAATCAATAGAAGCAATAAACACATCAATAGATACTATTTCAAACTAATGGCATCGGCAAGTATCAATAACTCATTAGAAATCAATTTAATGAGCATAAAGTCAATAATACATCAATAATAATTGATTAAACAATGACCAAAGGTCTAGCAACAAATAACAGAAACAAACATAAATTGGTCATTTGCGGACAAAAAGTTGACGCAATTGGCATGCCATTATCGTTGGTGACGGTGGCATTCAAATTGGTTGGCCTACGGATTTTTCGGTATGGTTTTGGTGCAACATTGACATTGCTCCAATTATCAACAAACATATATAAGGAAAGCAATTTATAGGCAACAATCACCACTCAATAATCTTCATCAAAGGCATCAATTAGGCATGGAAAACAAGTCCAAAAGCCAAGCACAAAAATTAGGCAATTTGCCCTAAAGTGGTTCGGCCAAAAAGGGCATTTTGCATATGGATTCCAATTGGCATTATAAAAATTTAGACATGTAATTTGATGCATAGAAGACTCACCTAACACTCGAAATCACCTAGCAAAATTGCCTTGCTACCAAATTTCTCAAATTCTCATAATAGGCAAAATCGACAACTTTCTCCAACCGAATTTTCTACAACAATGTGAACATCAATTAATCACCAATAAATATCCAATTGACTTATTCTACACTCAATTTACACATCCTAACTCATATACACAAAATCTTATTACACAACTTCACTTTAGGGTTTGGAAATTAGGCAAAATTGATTAATGCATCAATTGATGCAATTAAACCATTTATCCAATCCTACCAACATCTAACTAACCTAATTAAACCATAAAATCAAATAAATAAACAAATTACCTAAATTTCTTCAAATGGAGAAATTTCAAGGACCTTATTCTTCAAAATTTCTTGATTTTCTATGGCTCAATTTGATGGAGAATGGATAATATGGTGTTTAATCCAAGATTCCAACACTTTTCCATCACAAAATGTGAGAAAAATTCAATTGGAATGGAAAAGAAAAAGCTACTGTGAAGAAGAGAAGAAAATAGGAAAAATAATTCTAAGTCTTGCTTATATAGTAAAACAAAAATAGCAAATTTTACTTTGGTCCTTCAACTTTCCTTAAATTGTGTTTTTGCCACATTTCGCTCGGTAATTCATTCTTACAATTTCGTCGGGAATTGGATTTCAAAGTGAATATTCAAACATATTATTTTTCTTAATACTATTTAATAAAAAATAGTTTCAGAGCCGTTCTGAAACTCAGACTGTCGAATTTCCACTATTACCCTAAAGTTCTCTTTATTTACGGTTTTGCCATTACTTAATTTATCAGTGTTCTTAAACACTTTTCTCATCTTTCTTTTTATTGTATTTACACATGTATATACATTATCATTTACCCTCAATCCAAATTCAGAAATTTATCCGTCGACCGTACTGCTATTTTTGCAGCAGCGATATCGGTACCGACAATTTCTGAAAAAGCTTCTCGTTTTCGCTCTAAAATGTTTCTAAAATTATCATTAGACATTTCGATAATTTCAAACCATATATTGAGAACTTATTTTACAAAAACATGTTATGCTTTTATTGTATATTACAAGTATATATTGTTTGAGGTAAATAGATTTGTTTTATTGTTTCGTGTACAAGTCGGGTTTGTACTGTTTGAGATAAGTGTATCTATTTCACTGGTATAGGGTACGGGTCAGGTTTGTACTATTTGAGGTAAGTGGATTTCTTTCACTATTTTGAGTACAGGTCGGGTTTGTACTATTTGAGGTAAGTGGATATGTTTCATTGTTTCAGATACAGGTCAGATTTATACTTTTTGAGGTAAGTGGATCTATTTCATTGATTGGGTATTGGTCAAGTTTGTACTGTTTAAAGTAAGTGGATTTGTTTCACTGATTGGGTATAGGTCGAGTTTGTACACATCTAGGGTAAGTGTTTACTTCACTTGGTTTTCTCATTTGGAGACTATTTAGGGTTTGATTATCGACTATAGGTCCTCGGTCCACAACTCTTAAGAGATATGGTCTTTATGTTGACATATGTCTGCATAGTATGCATTTTAGAAAAATTGTTTTCTTAAGCATAATATTTGATTTATTATGATACGTAGGCCCTAACAGGAGTCGAGTTCTAGGGTCAATTACATGGTGGCTAAGTGGCTAGGGTTAAATAAGGTCCTGCGGAGCAACAATATGCCTAACTATTTGCATGGGTCAATGGATACTACATATCCCTAAAAGGATTAGTGATTTATCACGATTTTGGATATGTTCACTAGCTCTCAACATATCCAAGGAGAGCTGCCAAGTCAATGCTACTAGTTTCCAGGCTAAAAATCATAAATGAAAGTGGAAAAGGAGTCCATGTAGTGATGCATGATGCAATGCAAAGTCAGTTTTTAATTTGAAAACCATGTTTCAAATTTCTTTGAAAAATATTTTAATTTTCAAAATCAATTGGTAGTCCCTTTTATCATTTTAAAAGATGACAAATCCCCAGTAAAGTCACCAATTGTGAAGCATTGTAAAAATTGAAAATGCTCTTTCGGGTCTGATCTCACGTCGACTAAATACCTAGCTGATTGGAAGTTCTGTTTATCAATTCTTTTGAAAAATTATTTCATTTATGTTTTGAAACCTGTTTTGAGTTCAAGTATGTTTTGAAAATAAGTTTTAGAGAGTCACCACCTTAATTTTATTTATGTTAAGAAAATATAAGGAAAAAAAAACCCAAAAATGACTCCAATTTAGTTTTCACAATGGATAAAATCACTAAACCTTCGAATGGATATGAGTTCGGGGACTATATTTTTTATTTAAGAAATTCTAACTTAACTTTAGATTAATTCTGACTTAAATTATTATTTCATGAATAGAATAATATCGCATGGCATATATTGGATGTAAAGTAGTAAATAAATCATTTAAAGTAGTAATAAAATGTAAATTAGTTCTACATTTAATTTAGAGTTGAGATGTTAACTCTAGCACTTATAGATTCTAGGTTAGCCATAGGAGTCTCGATGCACCAGTCTGATCGGTGGTATTAACTATAGCCCTTATAGGTTCTAGGTCAATCACATATATGCTTGGTCAGATGGGGGAGTGAAGAGAGAGATCGGGGGCAGTAGGGATGAATATTGAGAATGAGAGGGAGAATGAGGTGGGTAACAAGAAGGAATTTGAGAGTAAGAGGAAGGAAGAGGTAGGTGGTGGTGATAGCGATGTAAAGTTAAGCAAACTGGTAATCCAGACACAGGGTGGAAGAAATGTGAGAAAATATATTTAGATTTTTTGAATTTGTAGCTCCATGTTGGAGAGTGCCTACTTATCCCTTTGAATGAGAATCAAAATCCATCGTAGTTCTCTCCTCTTGCAATATGATTTTCGATTTGGTCGAAAGATAAATTTGGTATTTGGTCAGGTCAAAGGCTAGGTTTGGGTTAGTCCCATGGGTCTGTTTCAAGTTGATAGTTTTGATTTAGAGGAAGTATGATTATACTTTCCTTGAAGTCGGAATGCCTTATAAGACCGAAGTTCCACTTTTGGGTCGATTGAGTGGAGTTGGGTCGATTGCTCTTTCTTGCTAAATTAGTCTAAGGAAGACTAATACAGGGCACTATTGGCCAAGTGTAGGTCTTCATCTTTTTAAAATCTAAGGAAGACTTGAGAAGTCGGTGTTGCTTAAGGAAAGCAAAACCTTTTGAAACTTGATAAAATTGCTCGAAGGGAAAGAAAAAAGAGATAGCTTAAGGAAAATTTGCTCAAATGGCTGGTGTGTGTAAAATGGAGGAGTGAGGAATTATTTATAGAGTGCTGAAGGGCATTCTGGACATTTACGTACAGTTCATATATGGCAGATCCGTTGGCCCTATCTGATGCATCCATCAAACAGCCTGTCAGATTTTGAGCATGAAGAGGGCAGATTTCCACCAGCCACTGGTAGATCCACCACTGTGCCTGGTGGAATCTTCCAGGTGTTACTGGAGGATCCACTAGACATAGCTGGTGAATTCAATTGGCTTGGCTGGTGGATGCTCGATTTTTTGTCCGTTTTTCGTCCATCAGTCTGTTTTCAAACCTCCAGTGGGTTCGGTTAGTCCTTTACCTAATGTTTTGCCAAGTAACTTTGACCATAAAGCACATTGCCAATTCTATCAAGTTGTTGGTCATTACACTGACCAATGTAGGATGCTTAACCCTGAAATTTAAGACCTGATTGATGATGGACGGTTTCGCATCTTAAACTTAGCTCAACCTTCACCAAAGTATATGACATATAAGGATGATTATGAAGCATATTTCAAAGGGTTTCAAGAATAAAGAAGCATCTTGAAGCCATTTGCCACCCTGGTTGATTTTATGTCTTAAGAACTTTAGTTTCTAATTAAGAATATAGCTCCCTACATGATTATCTTTTGGAAATTTGATATGACAAAAATTCCTTAGATAAAGTGATAAATTTCCTTTCATATCGTTGCTTATGCTTTAGCACTTGAAGTAAGTTGTGAGAAAAAGAGAAAAACAAAAGAATCATTAAAAAAATGAAAAGTAAGATGATACCTTGCTAGGATTTTGGCAAAAGGGTCCTAGGCAAAAAATCGAAGGAAAGAGGGGAAATAATTAGCTAGAAAACCTGTAAAAGCTAGCTAATAGCAAGTGCCCAAAGTATGCTTCAAGATTGCTTATGGTCATTTGAAAAAATTCATCTTCCTAGAGGCCATCATGATTGAAGGTGTTCATTGACTAAGTAGTTTGAATCGAAGCAAATTGAGAAGTTACATTAGAACATGCATTAAGCATTCACACATATATTCATGCATCATATTAGCATTCTGTCATCTAGCCATAATTGTCCTAAAAGAAAACTATCCTTTTTTCTAACTAATATTAGGAAAGATGTAAGAGGGTTATTGGAACTTGAGCAATCAATAGTTGAGAAGTACACTTGAAAGCATCATTATAGGAATGGCTAGTATAAAAGAAACAATTAAAAAGATATTGAATACAAAAGGAGATGCGAATGACATTAAAGGAGCTACTTCCAAAAATAAGTTTACTCAAGATGAATGGCCTTATGCTGAGTTTAATCATCAACACAAAGGAAATCAAAAGACTAAAGGAGAGGTTATCATAGAAGAGCCTTTGGAATCTTTTTAAGTTGATAAGTACAAAACATTAGCTAAGCAAATTGAGAAGATGCAACTCATACTTGAGAAAAATGGGTTTGAAAGGTCTTATGATGTAGATAACCTAAATCTCACTATTAATTATAAACTTTTCCAAGGTTTAAAATGGCAGACTTGTAAAAATTTGATGGCACAAGTGATCCAATGATACATTTGAGGCAATATATTACTGCTATGAAAATCACTGGATTATCCAAGGCCTATATCACCAAGTTCATCTTATTTTTATCTGGAGTTACTGTCTATTGGTATTATAACTTGAATAAAAAAGTCATAATAGATTTGAGAAAGTTGGCTCAAACCTTTATTAATCAGTATTCCTATAACACATAATATTGATGTTACTCCGCGTGATTTGGAAACCACCTACTAAGAGTACTGTAAACACTATATTTTGTCTATGTTCTTTTTATTTTATTTTTTTATTTTTATTTTTATTTTTAATTTTCTATTTTTTATTGCCTTTTTATGTGAAGATTTTACAAAAAACATAAAAATAAAAATAAAAAATTGATTTTTATTTAAATTTTTTGAATTTTATGAAAATTTGATAAAATATATATATATATATATAAATTAAATGATTAACAATTTATGTTTGATATTTTAAGGTGTAATTTTTATTCTTAATTTAAGATTTATTTAAAGTATCGAAATATAGAAAAAAAAATATTTTATTTTAATTTAAAGATAAAAAATTTGAAAATAAATTTAATGTACTCATTTTAAATTTTTTATTAAGTTTTAATATTTATTTATTTATTTTATTAGTATAGCATTTAACATTTAAATAACAAAAAATAATAAAAATAAAAATGATGAAAAAATGAAAAACAGAGAAAAAGAACTAAATTGATAAAACTTTTGAAATAAAAGGATAAAACTGTAATTTATTAAAATGGCATCAGTTGAGGTAATAAAAAGAGATAAAACCGCGTCATTTCAAGTTTGGCCAAAACACAACTCATAGGCAAAAAATGACGTCGTTTTGATATATTAAAAAAAAAATCAGAGACAGTAAAATTCTGAAATGTTCAGTCGAGGGTAATTTTGCCGTTTCGTTTCCACTTGTTTTTTTGCCATAAAAATTACTTATTAAAGAAATACAAAGAAACATGAGAGAGGGGGTTTTTTAAGTCGCAAAAGAGAGAGTTTTTGGAGAGTTCTTGAGAAAGTCGAGAGAGAGGAAAAAGAAAAGAGAAAGAGAAAAAGGAAAAGAAAAGAAAAAGAAAAAAATAATTTGTGGAATTCAATTTTTTCCAGCTTGTAATCTGATTTTTAGTCGAGACTTCTTGATTTTCTATCCGCATAGGAATATTACAGAGAAAGGTTTGGCTTACATGATGGACTTTCTTCTTCTCCAGCAGGAACAGAAAGTTGGCTCCTTTCAAAGGTAGGCTTATCCCCGAGGAAAAGACAAACAAACAAGGCTAGGCTTGGCTTCTTTAACTTAACCGCTTCGGTTTCGCCTTTCCTACTTCTTTCTTTCGTTCTCCAGGTTCAACAATCTCATTTCTTCTTTCGCCTACTTGCCGATGTCCCCTGTCACTTCCAATTTCTCATATCATATTATATCTTTGATATATCAAAGTGGTTCGTGCCTCCTCACAAAGCTTCTAATAGCCCGAAAGCTCTTCCTTGAATTCGCGATTAACGGATGCGAGGGTAGGTGGCGCCTGCCATTTCTCATAAATAGTCG
>CANXYC012117326.1:0-27396 GCA_948193065.1 Aleurites moluccanus | reverse complement strand
CAATTCTAGGCCTAAAAATTAGGTCATATAACATGCATATATATATATTCCATGCATTCACATATCATATTAACACATCATAAAGAAAGGAAAATAATTTCCCTAAAGGTCCCTATCAGGGTTTAGGCTAAGGTGTTACAGCCCTCTTCAGCTCCTTATGACACCAGTGTGTCTAGTGATAGCCACTAGACACACCGGCGAATCCCTATATCTTGTCTGAATTCAAATGACAAAAATACCCTTTAGGCCTCTATAAATAGCCCATCACCCCTCAATTTCAAGACACACCTTACTATTAAGTCAAATTTCTTCAAGAAGCTCTATCTTCTCTCCCTGGTGCAACTCTCCCAAGGTTTTGCCTTATTTAGGTTCAAAACTGCCTCTTCAAAATCTTCCTTAGATTTTAAAGAGTTTTGAATAATTGAAGATGGTCAATAGTGCCCTAAATTAATCTTCTTTAGATTAATTTAGTCAAAATCAAGCAACTAACCTGGTCTCGAGCCGCCGACGTCAAAGCAAAACTCTAATCCGAAAAGGCACTTCAACCGCTCCCGATTTGCAAGTCTGCATGTAAAGTATATAGCTTACTTTGCCAGGATTAGGATCTTTATCAAATTTAGTCAGACCCATGACTAATAATTGCATTTCCCCTAGTCCAAACGGGTAGAATTGTGATTGACCTAGAACCCATAAGGGCTAGAGTCAATACCATCAATCAGACTAGTATATCGAGGCTCCTATGGTTTACCTAGAACCCATAAGGACTAGAATTAATACCTTGACTCTAAATACAATGTAGAACTGATTTATATTTTGTACTACTTTTCAATTAATGATTTATTTACTGCTTTCACATCTTATTTTGTCTATGAAATCATAATTTTAAGTCATAGTCAATTTTAAGCCAAGTCAAGAATTTCTTAAATCAAAAACCAAGTCCCCAAACTCAGATCCATTCGAAGGTCTAGTTATTTTATCTATTGTGCAAAACTAAATTGGAGTCATTTTTGGGTTTTTCTTATATTTTTTCAATAAAAATAAAATTAAAGTGGCGACCCCGAAACTCATTTGCAAAACATATTTGAATTCAAAAACATGTTTCAAAACAGAAATGAAACAAACTTTTCAGTGAATTGAGAAACATAACCTCCAGCCGACCAGGTATTCCGATGACATGAGAACAAAACCCCTTTAAAAAATGAGGGTGACTACAGGACTAACCGCGGTGCCGCTTGGGCGAGGCCTCACAGGATGGTACTCTAAGATCGAAGTTCCATATTGAGATTCAGATTTTGGCTCGGGGTGGTCCAATTAAATCAAGGAGAATTAATTAGAGGTTTAACAGGTGTCGGTTCAAAGAGAATCAGTTTTTCGTTCAAAAAGAACTAAAACCCTAAGTTGAGAGCTCAAAGAGAGCTTGGTTGGTTTGTAAGACACAAAGTGAATCGATCTTAATTAATTTGGTGGCTCAAAGAGAGAAAATTAGGATTTTGAGTTAATTAATTTCTTTAACTTCTCAAAGACAGAGTTTAGAGAGAGAAAATCTCAAAGGGAGATTTTAGAGAGAGAAACTCAAAGAGAGTTTTAGAGAGAAAATCTCAAAAAGAGTTTTAGAAAGAGGGGCTATGAAATGTATGGAATTCTTAAAGAGAGAATGGGTAAAGAAAATGATGGGAGAGGCCCTCTATTTATAAAGATTCATAGGGATAAAATGGGAATTTTGAAAGTTACTGCCACTACCAACAAAGGGAGAAACCGCCAAGAAGGATTGGTGGTGCTGCCACCATACCTTGGCGGTAATGCGATGCCTTCTTGGTGGCACCACTAAGGCATGGTGGTGGCACCTCGGTTTCAAATGTTTTCATGTTTATGTTTCTAGTCATTTTGATGCCTTCAGGGTCTGCTTCAAGTAATTTCGGGTATGTTCTGGGCTTTTTAGGTCTTTTGGGTCGGTTCAATATGAGTCTGGCTATGTCCCGGGGTGCTCTGAAGGTTCCTAGAAACCTGGTTGTTTCGCCAATGGTGTGGTACTTCCTTTAGAACCTGCAAAAGTCTAGGTATACAAAGTGAGGTGCAAAATCACGTGTTCATAGCTACCCCTCATCATGATTGCTTTTATTGAAAAGTAATCATGATGATAGTGAACGCATACTACCACAATCTAATTGGGAAATGGACCTTAAGGAAAATATTTGCATTGAGGTAACTAGACAAATTGAATGCTAAAAATAATTTTATTTTGAAAGGGTGGCACCGTTGCCAGGATTTTTTTTTTTTTTTAAATTACACCATTGCCAGGATTTTTGACAAGGTGGCACCATTGCCAGGAGGTTTTGGAAAGGTGGCACCGTTGCAAGGATTTTGAAAAAGATGGCAACGTTGCCAGGGATTTTTGAAAATTTGGCATCATTGCTAGGGAGTTTTTGAAAAGGTTGCCACATGTCCAAGGATTTTCAAAAAAGGTGTTGGCACTGTTGCCAGAGAATTTCTGAAAGGGTGGCACCGTTGCCAGGGATTTTCAAAAAAGATGGCACATTGCCAAGGAGTTTTTAAAAGAGTGGCACCATTGCCAGGAATTTTTGAAAAGGTGGCATCATTTCCAGGAATTTTTTGGAAAAGTATTGATGCGATGCAGTTGAAAAGATTTTGAGCTCAAGAAGTCATATCGTTCTTGTTAATGGTTCTAATTTTTTTTTTCTTCGTTTATGTAGTCTTTTGCAGATTAAGTCTTTCATACTTATCAAATGGCTCATACAACTGGCTTCGGATGGATATTCAGGAAGAACGGCTTTGCCGACTTAAAGATACTCGTTCATGCTATCTAAAGGACTATTAGCTTTTGCTTCTTACTCTTCCTTTCATTTGTTAATTCCAAACTTATATCGGATGATGCATGATGCAATGCATTTACAGATGTTATAAATGTTATGCATGCATGATGCTATCTTTTGAGGCAATCTAATGCTAGACCCCCTGTTCAAATGAGATGCATATGTTTTGTGTGAATCTGAATGATTTATGCAGAAAATATCTAAGTTCATGCAAATGCGAAGTTATATAATGAAATATAACGAGATGTGATTTTGTGCATTGGGGATGCCCCAAAATACCCCACTTTTCATGGGAAGGTGATTTGGGAGATGGATGACTTGATCACTTTGATGGTCTTTGAGGAATAAGGGATTAACTTTATGATCTGGCTAAAAGGAGGTTTTCATAATGTTATCAGATTGGTTGCTCAGTCTGATCTAATATAGAGGGTTGTTGAGGGTAATCATTTCATATTGGTTAAAACATGCTCAGTTTAGGTATAGGGGTTTATCTTGGGTGGCTGAGGTCGATTTGTCTCCTAGTGGATTACTCTTGTCAGGTTGGTTGAGGAAAGGCTTTGGTCATATTTGGCTCCCAATGGATTACTCTCGGGTTTTCAACTCGTCGATTTTTTTTCTTTTTTCTCTAACTTTTGACCAAGTTGCCCTTTCAGATTCTTGGCTTAACGAAATAGTCTAATTTTTTACTAAGCCACCCTTTCAGATTTTCAACTTAGGGAGATTTCTTTTTTTTTTTCTTTGTTTGGAATATGATCTCGTGACCTTCTCGAGTTTGGCTTTGGCTTTGGTTTAAATAATGCTTGCTCATTCTGATTGAGCTTTTCCAACAACTTTGGAGTTCCTTGAGTCATTTTGATTCCTTTCAGGGTGGACCTTAATTTGCTTTGACACAGAGTCATAATGGACTTGTCGACTTTTTGAACTAGCTTCTGAGGACTTACTTTGGTATCGCTCATGGTATGGAGAACATGGTGTATTTTTGGGAGGTTTTATGAATTTGCTATTGTAGCAAGATTTATAGAGGAGACAAACGTAAATATTCCTACCTATCAAAGATTGATTAGACTCTCGAGGTGGTGTTTTGAAGGTTTAGACTTAGTAAGG
This sequence comes from Aleurites moluccanus, assembly GCA_948193065.1. Taxonomy (NCBI): domain Eukaryota; kingdom Viridiplantae; phylum Streptophyta; class Magnoliopsida; order Malpighiales; family Euphorbiaceae; genus Aleurites; species Aleurites moluccanus. The sequence goes on along the minus strand of CANXYC012117326.1, from coordinate 23,461 downwards.
TTGACACTTAGGTCAATAAAGAAAGACTCTTTGATTTGGTGTTTGGAAAGTTTGACTTAAGGAATGAAAACCTTGGATGAATTGCATCGGACAATGGATTTGACTTACTTAGCTGTTTTGAAGAAGCAACAATTTTAAGGATGATGGCTCTTCGGAGATGTGCCCCCACATGAGGTATAAGGGCAACTTAGCCATATAACTGTTTTAGCTAAGAGACAGTATGACTGACACAAGGTACATACCACTAAGACATGTTAGATGTAGTTGATTTGATGGAATGAACACTGACTTAGAAGCTTTTTCAACTTCTGAAGAAACTTTTGACATAAAGGAGAATGACTATAAATGACTGATTCAAGAGATAACTTTGTAACAAACTCGAGACTGTTGTGTTTGAACTCTTTACACTTGGACAAGATAGACTTTCTTCCTTTTGTAAATGTTTGAATGGTGCCATTTGACTTTGAAATCCTAATTTTTTATCTAGTTACCCTTTCATATTTTCAACCCGTCTATCTATTTTCTTTTGCTCTAGCTTTTCCTTATTCTTTCTCCTTTTTTTTATGCATTTGAATCAAATTGGATATGAAACAACCAATACGTTAGAACCTAGAATTTTATTAACTATCATCCATAATTACATACAAAACTAATGATGAGGACCAGGATAGTTGATTACAGACTGAAAAAGAAAAAGATAGGACTCTATAGACTTGGACTTTGACCCAGACTCAGACTTAGACTCTGACCCGGACTCAGACTTGGACTCAACCTCAGACAGGTCAAGTTAGTTGAGCTTGAACTCCTCCAAAAACTATACTAGTTAGTCTTGAGCTGGTCTTGGTTACTGAGGTGAAAGGTTAAGTCGTTGACCTTTGTCTTAGCCTTAGAGGAAGAATATCCCCGTTATCCACCAAATCTTGGACACATTGTTTCAGAATCTTACACATTTCTGTTTTATGATCGATGCTTTGGTGGTACTCACAATATTCACTCTTATTCCAATGTTTTGGTAAAGGATTTAGGGGTGTCTTAGGCTCTAAAGGTTCGATCAAATTCGACTCCAGAGCCTTCTTGTATATCATACTCAAAGGTAGGCCCAGGTCGGTGAAGGACCTCCCATCCAATTTCAGGGTTCGGTGGTTGAAAATGGTTGTTATTTCTTAACTTTTCTGATTAGTAAAGCTATTAGTGCTTAGGGTGTAGTTGCTATTGCTTTTGTATTTGGAGTTAGAGGATTCGTCCTTGATTTGCCCATTCTGGGTTAGATCCTCTATTTTGGAAGTTGTGGCTATAAGGCCCTTGAAGTTGGGTAAGTATTGTGTTCGAAAATTGGTTTGGTTAACAGGAAGAAGATTCTTGACAATGACATCAATCTACTCCTGCTCAGTGGGCCTATTCACCATCTAAGCAGCCTTTGCTCTCCATTTGGACAAGAAAAGACTCCTTCTGATGTTGTTTGGTGGTTTCCAAATCCCTTCAGGTGATATCCACCTCATTGTTGTAGTGGTACTGCTTAACAAATGCATTGCAAATATCATCCCAAGTCTTTTTGAAGTTTATGTCCTGGTCTACAAACCATCGGACATCAACACCTATTAGGGATTACTAGAACATTTGAACAAGGAGCTCATTGTTTGCCCCCCTAACCAAGTCATTTCCCCCACTTACATTTTCAAGTGGGTTTTAGGGCAAGTAGTGCTGTAAAAATGGTCCATTTTAGGCATTTTGAATTTAGATGGGAGCCTAGCTTTCAAGAACAGGACAAAAGCATCCACATCTATCATGTCATTGTGCTTCTTAAGATTTTTGAAGATCCTCTCTATGGCCTCAAACTTTTCCATTAATTGTTTAGCCTTAGTCATAGCAGGATCTTCTCCTCCCTGAAAAAGATTTAGAGAGGAGGTAGGTGTGTTGTGAGAGGTGAAGTGGACAAGGGCATTTTCAGGTGCCTTCCCGTTATTAGTCAGGTCAACAACAAGAGGAGTCGAGGTAGATGGTTAAGGTTTTGAGGAGGTGGAGGAGTGCCATAATTTTATTCAAGCATCCCTTTGACTTCCTGGATAATGGATTGGCATTGTTTATTAAGGGTTTCGACGAACATGTTTTGTTGGGCCTCCATAATAGCCCAAAAGGTTTCCTCTTATCTCTTGAGGAGGGAGATAAGCAAAGTGTTCATGGCTTTGAGGTCAATTTCTTTGACCATAGATACCTTGCATGAAACAAAAATGAAAAAGGATTAATTTATGAGTTATTGGTAGAAAAAGGTGCAGGTCTGCTATGCACAATAACATGTAGGTTCTACTAAGGGTTAGTGTGGTTTTGTTATGAATGACTTTCTAGAAAAAGAATTCCTTTAAGTCAATCGGTTGGGTTCACAATTTGGTGGGTTAGATTCACGGGTCAATTTGGGAATAGGTTCGGTATTATTTTTTGTTTAGTGGTTAGGTTCACTATTTGGATTTTGACAGGTCAGTTTGATTAGACAGAGTGTTTTCGAATAACTGGATCAGTTTACTAGTAGGACAGTCAGTTGGTTCCATTATTTTTGGGATAGTGGGTCGGTTTCACTTATACAGGTAAATAAGACAGTGGATCAATTTCACTAGTATAGGTGAACGGGACAATAGGTCAGTTTCACTGTTTAGATACATGGGACAGTGGGTCGGTTTCACTTGTACGGGTAAATGGGATAATGGGTTGGTTTCACTGTTTGGGTTTTGAAAGGTCGGTTTGGTCAATTTAGTAGTAGAACAGTGGGTCAGTTTCACTGTTTTGGATAAATGGGATAGTGGTTCGGTTTCACTATTTGGGTTTTGATAAGTCAGTTTGGTCAATTTAGTGGTAAGATAGTAGGTCCATTTCACTATTTTTGGATAAATGAGACAGTGGGTCAGTTTCACTATTTAGGGGTACAAGTCAGGTTTGTACATCCTTAGGTAAGTGTTTTTGTTTCGCTATTTTTAGGTACAAGTTGGGTTTGAACATTAGGTCAGGTTTGTACAGTGTCTCAGTTTCATTGTTTAAGGGTACAGGTCGAGTTTGTACATCCTTTGGTTAAGTGTTTACTTCATTCAGGTTTTCTCGATTGGAGACTATTTAGGAGGTTTGACTATCGACTCTTGGGTCATTGGTCCACAAGTTTATAGGGGCATGGTCTATGTATAGATATATGTGTGTATGATATGCATGCATGCATGAGAAAAGTTTGTTTCATGGTCATGGCATTCGATTTATTATGGTACATAGGCCCTAGGGTCAGGTTCTAGAGTCAAATTACATGAAGGCTAGGTGGCTGGCTTGGATAACAAGGTCCCACCACGGAGCAGCGATATACTTAACCATTTGCGTGGGTCAGACGGTACTGCATATCTCCTTAAAAGGATTAGGGATTCATCATAAGTTTGGATACTTTCACTATCTCCCGACATACCCAAAGAGGGATGTTGGATCAATGCTACTCATACCAGGTTGAATTTCGTAATTGGTAATGGACAAAGAGTCCATGTAGTGATATATGCAATGGAAAGTCAAATTTAATTTGAAAGCCAAGTTTCAAATTTCTTTGAAAAATATTTTTATTTTTCAAACCAATTTGTAGTCTTCTTTTTCATTTTGAAAAAAATGACAAGTCCCCAGTAGAGTCACTAGCAATGAGGTCTTGCCCGAGCGCCGAAAATCAGAATGTTCATTCTAGTCTGATCCCATATCATTGCAATGACTCGCCGACTGGAATTTATGTTTATCAATTCTTTTAAAAACTGTTTCATTTTTGTTTTGAAATCTAAGTTCAAGTCCATTTTGAAAATGAGTTTTGGGGAGTTGAGTCACCATCTTAATTTTATTTTTGTTGGGAAAATCTAATGAAAAATCCAAAAAAACTCCAATTTAATTTCCACAATGGATAAAACGCACTAGACTTTCGAATGAATCTGAATTCGGGAACTAGGTTTTTTTATTTAAGAAATTTTGACTGGCCTTTAAATTAACTCTGACTTAAAATTATGATTTAATGATTAGTTCAATATGCGAAGCAGTTATATGGATGCTAAAGTAATAAATAAATCGGAAAATGGTAAAAGAAATTAAATAACAAAATTAATAATTAAGGATATTAACTATAATCTTTATGAGTTTTAGGTTAATTATAAATTCCTTAATTTAAATCGGAGGGATTGGCTCTAGCCTTTATGGGTTCTAGGCCAATCACATATACTCCAAAATGAAATTAAAGTAATTAAAAGGGAAGTAATAATTTTTTGGGACTTTTGAATTTAATGCTTGATTAAAAGCATGCCTACGTATCCATTCGAATGGGAATCAAAATCCGTATAGTTCGTCTCTCTTGCAAAGGGTTTGGGTCTGATTTTAAGGTGCTAAGAGTTACTTAGATTTTGAAACTGATTTTGGGGTATCAATGGCTGCTTGGACTTTGAAAATAATTTTGGGGTGCGAAGAGCTATTTAGGCTTTGAAAATGATTTTGGAGTGTCAAGCGCTGCTTGGGCTTGATTTTGGGTCGGATTTTGATTTGGAGAAGTATGATTATACCTTCTTTCGAGCTCATTGAGTCGGCAGTGGTCGAAAAGTCCTCTCGGATTGAAGTTTTGCCTTGAGATTCGAATTTTGGCTTGGGGAGGTCCAATTAATTCAAAGAGAATTAATCGGAGGTTTGATAGGTGTCGATTCAAAGAGAACCAAAGGAATTGGTTTTTCGTTCAAATAAAACTAAAAACCTAGGTTGAGAGCTCAAAGAGAGCTTGGTCGGTTTTGAAGACTCAGTCGGTCTTAATTAATTTGGTGGCTCAAAGAGAGTAAATTAGAGTTTTGAGTTAATTAATTTCTCTAACTTCTCAAAGAGAAAGTTTAGAAAGAGAAAATCTCAAAAAGAGATTTTAGAGAGAGAAACTCAAAAAAAAGTTTTAGAGGGAGAGACTATCAAATGTATGGAATTCTCAAAGAGAGAATGGGTGAAGAAAATAGTGGAAGGGTGCCTCAATTTATAAAGATTCATAAGGGCAAAATGGAAATTTTGGAAGTCACTGCCACCATCAACAAAGAGAGGAACCGCCAAAAAGCTTAGTGGTGCTGCCACCATGCCTTAGCTGCGTAGCCATCAAGGCTTGGCGGCATCGCAATGCCTTCTACAAGTCTCACCTTGGCAATCAACTTGTTTAGTCCATTTATGACGGAGCACAAATAATTTGAACATAGAGGACCGAGCTAATTTGCCTTCATATTAGTTATCATGAATATCTATTCGTAAGCTCAGAAGTTACAAGCCATATTTACTATTCATCTCCTAACTAAAAGAATAGGAATACATTTTAGAGATTCCCTAATAGTGGTAAATATGGTCAAGATCATTTCCTGCCAGCACGTCTACTGAACCATCACATCCAGTCAGACAACTCCATTCAGTAGAATAGCTAAAGGAGTCCTCCCCTCAAAATCAACTATAACCATAGAGGAAAAAAAAAACAGTAAGCCACCAAAGATCTAAAAAAAGACCAAATTACGTTCAATTTAGAGAGAACCTCTTTCCTTTCCTTTTATTTTTTTTACAAAAACTAGAGAACTTTTAAATATATCAAAAATTCATAGCAAATTCAATTGCTAACTTAAGTACGGAAGGTCTTCGCATATATATATATATATGTCCTGTAATCATATTCAAATCCATACATCATGGTTTACCACTTTTCTCTTTTATAGTTTTTCCTTCTTCTAAATGGGCCTATGGGATCTCGTTGCGAGTTTCTTTTATAGCCTATTAATACTTTTTTTTTGCATTTATAATTCAAACGATAGTAATATTTCATAAACTAGGATCTATTATATGTAATTAGATATTAGAAAATTTTAACAAGTATGCATAAAGGAGGAGAAGCAAAAGAGTAGAGGTATGGATTGAGATTTTAGTTACGTACTAATATTTAAGTGAGGCAATAAATATTAATATTTAAAAGTAATTTTTTAATGCATATGTTGAACGTGGGGTATTTATTTAAAGATTTAGAATAAATTGAGCAAGTTGGTAAAAAAATCTCAATTCAATAAAAAATAATAAATCAATTATAATATTTATCAATTATTTAGTTTAATTTATTAAACTTAATTTTTAATTAATTAAATGAAATTTAAATTTGAGTCACAAAATGAATCAAATTTAAATATTACCATGTTTAATTATATAAATAGTTGATTAAAAACTAATCTCTCTCTCTATATATAAAATGGAAGTGGAGTTTAATAATTGTTTTAAAAAAATTTCTCCATGTATGAAATAACTTCTTTAAAATTAAATTATCTCGTCAATTTTTTTATACGTTGATCATATTTTTATAGCTCTAATTAAGATTTATATGGATTGATATATATTTTTTTAATTGGCCAATATTTTTTTATTAAAATAATAATAATAATTTATATATGTTGAAATATTTTTAAAAAATATAAATTAAAAAAAAGGTAAAATTTTTACAAAGCATATATACACGGCCAATGAGTATTTCATAATTTTATTAACGATTTTTCTAGTGTGTATCCTAAAATCACTAAGTTAAAAATTAAAAAATAAAATAATATTAAATAAGTAAATTTAAAAATAAAATAAATAAATGAAAAGTGAAAATGATGACTTGTCACTTAATATTTGTGATTGTAAAAAAATATAATTTTTTCAAAATTTTTTTTTATCTAACTTATTTTTAATGAATGTATTTTTTTACCTAACTTATTTTTAATGAGTGCACTTAAAATATTGATTAGAAAAATAAAAATCTTATTATTATAATTATTATATAATACGATGAAAGCAGAGCACCGCCTTCAAACCTCTTGAGGGGCTATTTTAGTCCACAGTGGGGAATTCAACAAGCCAGGCATCGGAGTTTCTTTTCATTTGAAAGGGGAAACTCCGGTTAAAAACCCCTTAATTGTTAGGCTTCACCAAGAAAGTAAGTGGAGCCTTCAGGTTTAGGGTTTAGTGCAGCTCAATCAAATCCCTGCCCTATATCCCCCAAGACACTAGAAACTCCTACGACTTCACTGATATAAATATCTCAACATCATCATACATTTCAAATGTGGGATAAAATTCTTAGCTCCCAATTCCCAAACCAGGAGTGGTTTCTTTTTGGTTACTAAACGGATACATACTACAAGTTAATCATTAACCTTTATTACACAATTTCCAAGCCAATAATACGAAGACTGATCAAATATAGTGTACATAAAATAAAAATATAAAAATTTAGCTAAAAGTTTTAAGATGAAAATTGCCATTATTTCTTTAGAAGCCCAACATTGATATTAGCAAAGAAACTCACTTGTCACTAAACACAAAGAGTCAAGTTAATGGAAAACATGTGAAAAGGGTTGCAACTAAAATTTTTATAGGAACCAAAATATGCTTATTCAGTTATAATCAAGTGAAAATTGTTGAATAACTCCGACAAAATGGTTATCTGATCAACTATGCAAGAGTAGAGGCCGCTTCTGTTTCTTCAGTGTAAAATGGAATTGGCTTGGTTGGAGCAGGCAAACGGCCAATGCTATCAACTTTATCTTTCAGCTTTGGGGGAGGCCTGGCTGCTTTTGGCAACAACCTGCCCTTCTTTTCAAACCATTCAGGCTTCAGCAATGCCCGCAAGCCCAACTTGTTGTAGTGCACTCGTCTGACAGAACCACCAGCAGCTTCAACAGCTTGCTTTGCTCTAACAGTCACTCTTGATACCTACAAGACTTCATTTATAAGGGGGGAAAAAAAAGTTTGTCGAACACAGAGAATAAAGAAACTGTGCACTACAAATTTGATTAATAATTATGAGATCAAGTACATGAAATTCAAATACGTCATCAATGTCAAATCTATGGTTTAATGATTGTTCTTCACAACCAGCATTAAAGAAATACTATGACATACCCAAAAACTCGACAATTTAGCAGTGAATTTGGAAACAAACTTGTATTAGTAATGAGAAATACCTAATGTTCATACAAATATATTTGGCATAAATACTATTGTCTCGTTCAAATATTCTAAAGATTATGCATATCGCGGGTTGTATGACTTGTTTAACATGGCTTTCCCCTTGTTTCAGAAAACACAACAATAAGAGGTAGAAATTTAATCCATGAAGCAACTTTCTAACTGCTTGTTTGGAATCTGATTGTCTAATAAAGCTTAAGCATTTGCAAAGAAGCATAAATATCAAAACACAAGGGCAGAACTTTAGCAGTTCACCAAGAATGTTATAGAACCACCACAAGCAGGCAAATCTTCAAGATTAGCAATATCAAAATCTTGAAAAATGAATCCTTAATTCAGTACAAGGTATCAACATAGTGCACCACCAACTGTCATTTAGATTGTACCATCACCCAGCAACAAGAACAAAAATTAAGATAGAAAATGCAATAATTCAAATTCCAGAAAATGAGAATAGATAATAAAATGATGCCTTAGTACTACCAGAATCTAATCGAGTTGAGAACAAAAGACAAAACCTTTCAAATAATATTTACCTCCAGATGAATAGGCCATTTAATCTGATCAGCTCCACGCCCCATCAGTCTTACTCCATCTTCTATTTGCTTTCCAATGGCCCCAGTATCCTATTATAACATCTGCAATTATCAATATAAACCCAAGTCCACCATGGAAAGAGGTTAATTTGGCAGTTAGAGAAGAAGGCTACTGCACCTTCAGCGTTTTCATCGTGATTAATTCATGTGAATCTATCTTCCCTTCATTTATCAGTTTTGCAATCTTTCCCAACCCTACTGGCTGCCAGACACAAGAAAATGATCAAGCAAACAGAAGATAATGGAATAATTGAAAAATTACCCTATGAGAAGGTTATAACAGAGAACATTCTTCATAAACTGCAATACAAGAGAATACAACAATAAAATCTCCTGACAGAAACAACATTTTCCTTTTAAAGGATGAAGTCCTATCATTTCAAGTCCCTTTTAAGGTTTGATTGAATTCATATTGCGAGTGAATTAAATCAAGTAACAATCTACATGTCAATGTACCACAGTAGAAAAATAATCCCATTGGGGCGGAATCCAATATTTGACCAGAACTCTATCCAACTGGCTGACATAGAAGGAGGTGATCTAAAGTATCTCCATCCTTTTTGCATACTCGTCCACTAGATAACCACAAAAATTATCCCTTCTATCCCTCTCGCCCTCAAGGTGTTTGGAAAGCCACATGTCAACTTGTGCTTGACTGGCTACTGATGACCCCTTCGAAGAGCTGATGAAGTTGTTCTAATGAAAAGACAACAAAATAGGAAGTCCTGATGAGACATTATTGTCCACTAAAAAAAGAACTTAGTACTTTAACCCTAGACTGATATTTGTTTCAGTAGTTTATCAGATACATATGAGCATTGAACTCCAAGCACCAATCTAAGAACATGATCGGAATTATAATTGTCATTGCCGTAACACCAAGGGACATAAGGGGGGGATTACTACAAAGATGGACATGGTTGCAATTGCAATGAGACATCACACATTGGACACAACATTGGGAAGTTCTCAGTAGAATTCCTTTTCATGTCCTTTTTCTTTGACTATCTTATTGTCTATAGTTTTTGTACTACAGAAGTAAATGCTCATTAAAATTATAGAAATACAAAACACAAGAACACAAAACACCTAATGTTTCCCAGATCAAAAAGACCTCGTTTGCCAAAATAAACCTGAATATCCCATTTAACAGATCAACATAAACAAGAGTAATTATAAATTGATCTTATTTTGCTATGACAAATAAATTTAAGTACAGCAAAATGACCCTAATTTCTTCATAATTTACAAGACTACTCAAGTCTCACCGAATAGAAGTTTCAGAGCAATAAGACAAAAATGCATGTAAATACCTGAAAAGTTAAACTAAAGGGGTTCTTAAACCCTCGTTTGGGCAACCGGCGACGCATTGGTGTCTGGCCACCCTCAAACCCAAACTTCATAGTCCCTCGAGCCTTCTGACCCTTATGACCTCTCCCAGCAGTCTTTCCCTTACCAGACCCAATTCCACGCCCCTTCCTCGTCTTCAGCTTCCTTGGAACCTTGTCCCTCAAATCATTTAGACTCAATAGACTATAACTCCTAATACCCACAAACCAAAATCCCCCATTAGTGCGATAATTGTTGGGTTTTGGGTATTGTAAAGACTGAAATGGTGGGATCGTAGTCCATGTGGGTTTTGTTATGATTTTAGAGTTAAGGATTGAAGTTGAAGAAAGCAGTGAAGAGAGTAATCTTCTTCTAATCATTGTTTTTGGAGATGTGATAAATGGATTTCGAGGGTTTTCTAGGGTTTTAGTTACAGTTCTGGTTGAAGCTTAAGCCATAGATGTGAATTGATCATGAATGGGGCTGTAATCCAATACTTCTCTCGGTTTTCTAAACAATGAACGCAACCAGTTGGGTACCTGCCACGTGCTATTCAAATATAATAAATTTAGGAAAATGAAACACGTTCCAAAATTTTTAAATATATTTCATTTTATTTTTTTAGTTATTAAATTAATATATTAATTAAATTTTACAAATTATAATATATTCAATTGTTGTTAGTTATAATTGTTTTTTAGAAAAAATATGAACTACTAAAAGTTTGAAAAAAGTTAATTAAGTTTATTAAATATTTATTATAAATTAAAGATAATTAAATAAAAAAATGAAAAGTGAGATGAAATTCTTAAATGCAATGTATATAAAATTTTTAAATATTTTCAATAAAATATTATGTCCACGTTTATGAATTTCAATTTCGTCAACTTAACTTTTATGTTTTTATTTATATATTTAAGTGTATTTTTGGATTAATTTACTCATAAATTGAAGCTACACAATAATTGTCATGATCCAAATCAAATAGCATGCGATCAACAATAAGGGAAAAAAAAAAATATAAGGCCTTCAAAATTTATATTAAATTTGATTACACACTAAATAATTAAACAGCAATATAATAATTATAATTATCACAAATAAGAATTAGGACTCATATGTTAAATTGAAGCTAATAAATACATCATTAATCTATTTCATTCAAGTCTATCAATTTAATTAAATCAATATTATCTTCTGATTTCTGCTTAACAAGAATCATAACAATCAAATGAGTAAGCTCCACAATCCTCAACTCAACAAATTCAATCATAAAATCGAAACGAAAGCAATAAAAAAAATAATAATATGGAATTTTAGAATTTATAATACAAACAAATGTGAAATAATTACATAACTAAATAAATTATCTTCATTGTCGAAGGATGAGAGGCAGAAATAAATTTATGAAAAAATTGACTTCTTTACGCTCAACTTACAATATAGTAAAATAATAAATAAAAATGAGTGTTCAACTCAACTATATAATCATTAACATAATATCCCATTGACATGCTAGATATGTTTATACATAAAATTAATCAGACAAATAATAAATAATAACATCACATAATCATCCAAGTACAAGAATTAGTAGATAGGAATCACACTAAACCTCAAAATGGGAGAACTGATCTTCTCTTTGGCTCTCTAAATTTCAAATACTATCTATTATAGCCAAACATAGGGTTGTAACTTTCATTGGACTAAATCACACAAAGCTGACCTAATTGGCAACAACGTCAAACAATAAGCAAGCTTGCAGTTATCATACACCAATCATAGCTCATTAAATAATAATCATCATATCAAAATTTCAAATCATGTATGGTTCTATATCATCTTAACCCCATTGAAACATCCACAAGTAATATGCAACAATAGCAATTATAACAGCAGAAGATTCATCATGTTTCTATAATTCTATAATCTAATGTTATATATATATATATATATATGCACGCACTTAAAGTATATTCTATCTTAGGAATACTCAATTGAATGATAATATAGCTCATGATTATTATGGTGTGTCTGATATTATAGATCATCTAGAAAGACAATATTTTGAATTTACATAACAATCAATATTAGGACAAGATATTCCTTTAATACCAAATAACTGGAATGACAAACTTGCAATAAATTATTTAATTTCAAAAATATTGCACTTAGAAAAATTGACTTCTTCTTAGCTCATTGGTTAGGCTAACCCAGGAGAGACTTTTGGTGGGCCTATTTAGAAGAAATAAGAAATACCCCTAATACAAGTTGTTAACCCTTCGATGATTTTGATGATGAGTTTCAAACTCTTAAAAATGCACATATTATATTGAACATCTTTTATCTTACATAATTTGACCTTATGGTCATTTGATCTTTGAATTATTATCTCTATGTATTATTTGATTTTATAATGACTAACCTTAGTTGTACTTATGTGAGGCCTTGCCTGAACACCACTCCAGTTCGCTCAAGGAATCAGAAAGCTCATTTAGAGTCCGATCTCACATCATGAATGTTTGGTCGCCTTTTCAGTTTAAATTTTTTGAAAGTTTTATTGATTTTCTGTTTATCATGTTTTTAATTCCGTTTTGAAATCTGCTTTGATTTTTGAAATATATTTTCGGGGAATTGTCACCTTAATTTTATTTTTGAATGAAAAAATATAAGGAAAAAAAATCCAAAAAGACTCTAATTTAGTTGTAAAAGGATAAAATGCACTAGACTAAGTTTTTGATTTAAGAAATTCTAACTTGACTTTTAATTAATTATGACTTTTAAAATTTTGTTTTAAGTATCAATTAAATTGCATGACATTTAAAAGATGCTAAAGCAGTAAATAAATCGAAAAACGGTAAATAATTTAAATAATTACATTAATATTGAGGATATTAACTCTAACCCTTATGGGTTTTAGGTTAACCACAAATTTCTCAATTTAAATCGGAAGTATTGACTCTAGCCTATATAAATTCTAAATCAATCATATATCCTCCAAAATAAATGAATTAAATGGAAAAAAATGATTTTAGTGTTTTTGGATTTGATACTTGATTAAAAGCATGCCTACGTATCCCGTTTGAATGTAACTCAAAATCCGCATAAATTACCCTTCTTGTGAAGGGTTTAGGTATGATTTCGGTTTAAAAATTTATTTTGGTATGATTGGGGGTATGATTCAAAATAATAAATCTTGTTTCAAAATTCTGATTATACCTTCCTTTGGAGTTTGTGAGTCGGTGGTCAAAGTGATTTTTTGGACCGGAGTTTCACTTTTCGGTGTTAGAGAAGTAGAATCTGGTTGTTTGCTAAGTCTTGCTAAATTAATCCAATGAGGATTAATTTAGGGTTCTGTTAGCCAAATGACGGTCTTTTATTTCTCAAAATTCAAACATAATTTGAGAAATTTGTTTAGACTCAAAGAGAGTTAAACCACATGAGTGATAGAAAATTTGTTGGAGGGAGAAAAAAGAGACTTTGTAAGAAAAATTCAACTCACAAAATCAAAGTGTGTGAAACATGGAAGGGGTCCCGTTTTTATAAGTAAAAAAAGGCATTTGGTCATTTTTGGACCTGGTCAGATCTGGTGGATCCACCGAGGTGCTGTGCGAAGGGACAAAAGATGCGTTAGACACATGGTGTGGATTTTGGAGTGAAGAAGGGAAGATGGCCGCCAGACACTAGCGAATTTTCCTGCCAAGCCTGGTGTTGCCTCAAAAAATACTAAAAATAGCCAACCTTATGCTCTGTCCTAGCCAAGGTAGCATCCTACTTGCTACCTAGCATCGCACTAAACTCCTTAAAAGTAGGGCATAGCTCCTCCAGACCCATTCCAAAGCGGAACACGTGAACAACTGGGTCCCAAAACCTTAAACAAACTCCTAGAAATTCTCAATCTACCCTCACACCTTTTAGTGTCAGAACCAAATTGATGCCATAGCGGCCTAAATATATCTTTTTGATCTTGTCAAAGCCTTTGACCCACAAAAATAAACTGTGACTATAGAAACGTTCCATACAGACAGAAACCCACCAGAGGCCAGACAAAACTAAGAGGTTTCAAGTGATTAGAGGTCATATCAAATGCCTAGGAGGGGGTATTTACAATCCACAAACCAAGAAAAAAAAACCCGAATCTGTCACGTTCGTCAGTGTGCATGGTGGAAGCTACCAGACAGGCCTGACGGATCCACCTAGGCACTCTGGCAGATGTTGCGGCAGCCACTAGACACAAGGGCGATACTTCCCTTTTTGCTTGGTGGCAGCCTCTTGAGCGACCATTTCTCGTTAGTTTTTCTCGTTCCAGCCCATTTTTTCGGACCTTTTGAGACATTTTTAGGCATTTCCATGCATACATAAACATTTTAATCATCCAAATTAATTTAAAACACTAGCATTATACAAATCATGCATAAAAAGCATACGTTTAGTACGGGCTTCAGAAACCCAACCAGCAAAAGACAATGCATCAAACATATATAACATACATCCATTCATCATTAATGTCACATAATTAAGCTAGCATAAACAAAAAATAAAAAAACTAGAAGAAGAAAATAAAAGGCAAAAAAAAAAAATAGCCAGAGCCAACGGTCTTGACGACAATGTTGCTGAAAATCCTCTGGTTAAGAACTATCACCCATAAAATCAAGACGGGTCAATAGATTGCTCAGGTAAAGCTCCATCCTTTGGGACATCTCATAGGTGTGATGGATCCGGTCCTCAGGTGTCACGTCCCACTTTTGGAATGCGACGGTCCTAGGGTACTGGTTCATTTAAGGTTACTAGATACCTATAAGATATGAAAGATATGAGATATCTACTATTTTGATTTAAAATGATTTGTTAAGTCACTCAAGGTTATTTTAATGATGATAGATACCTACCTTCTAGGAAGGACTTCCATATAGGTTCTTCTCGGGTTTACAGTGAGGGTTGTAGATTCTCAATGAAATAGTGAGAGCAATGCAAGTAATTTAAAGACCTAAATATCATACATTCACCATACTAATTGTTTGTTTTAAATCTAGGTTGCTAAAATCATGGCTATCCACATGCAATTACGCAGTATACTTGATAACAACAAATTGACTAGAACAAATTTCAATGATTGGTTCCGAAGTGTGAGAATTATTCTCAAATTTGAAAAGATAGAATATGTCCTTAAGACTCTTATTCTTGCACCCCCTGCTGAAGATGCACTATAAGATGTTGTGTAAGCATATAAGAAGCATAAAGACGATGATAGTCTTGCTAGTTGCATTATGTTATCTGGTATGGCCGTTGAGCTACAGAAGCAACATGAGACCATGGATGCCAATACTATAATATTCCATTTGAGGGAACTTTTTAGAGAATAGGCTAGAGTTGAGCGATATGATACATCCAAACAACTCTTTAGAACCAAGATGGTGGAAGGCTCATTTGCAGCTACACATGCACTCAAAATGAATGGATTTATAGAAAGGTTAGTAGCACCGGGATTTGCAATGGATCGTGAGTTAATTATTGACTTAATCCTGCAGAGTTTGCCTGATAATTATTTACAATTCATGATGAACTATCAGATGAACAAGGTCAATTCCACTATCCTTGAGCTTATTAACATATTTAAGACAATTGAGCCATCTATTAAGAAAGAGAAGGTGTCATGACCCGATTTCCCGGACCACGACGGTCCTAGGGAAAGGAAATACCAATGGCACCCTGCACCCGTAGAACCCAGTACTATATGCACAATCTATAAACCATAATATATTATTCAGTTATTATAGTTACCATCCATTATGTTATCCTGTTATTCATTCTATTATGCATTATGTAATCACTCTGCAATTGGCTGTCACAATCATATATCAAATAACATCATCATGATATAGCAATATTTAGCATCAATATCATGTATATATAATGTTCATCTCCTAGCTAACCCGTACATACCCATGAAGCAGCTAGATAATGAACATCAAAAATAAATACAAAATATCCAGAAATATACATAATAGTCTATAGCAGAAATCCACGGAAGACAGAAGACTGGATTCTGCAACCTACTCCTCTCCTGAAAGGAGTAAACAATGAAATGGGCGAATATAAATGATACTCAATGAATTTACATGCATCACAATAAATAATAGGCATAATTAAATAATGGTTTCAGTCAAAAGAATAACAGTATACAGAATGGATGTCAGGGTACAGTAAAACCAAAGAAATATCATATAAGCTCGGTTACATATGGAAAGACAGATAATGGGATGGACTATATGAAAAGAAATCATACAATCTCCAGTCAGTCCATATGGACCATGTAGGTCTCCAGTATCAATGAGCATAAGGCTTATCAGGCCCTATGGCCAGGACCATAACCCCTCCTAGCTATGGTACAGTAATACAATGTGCACAAGGTCGACAGTATTTCCCCACTACCTTGTCGAATCGGTAGCTCTGCCAAACCATATCAGGGTCAAATAACGAGAGATACCATAAGCAATAATGATATCCGGATATCAGTCAATCCAATAACAATCGGTTCGGTATCAATTAGTACAATATTCAATATACTCAATGGCAATGTCATATACAAAATATAATCAATAATAGTAAGTTTAGCAATAAGGAAAGGCATGAAACAAAAGTTGGTTCGGTGGCCGAAAATGGTAGGCAATTGGCATACCAATGTTGCTGGTGACAATGACATTCAATTGGTAGGCCTATGGCATACAAACCAATAGGCCAAAGGCAAATGAATTAGGCATTTCATCGAACACTTGGTGGGCATACAATGGCAAGCCAATAAGTTAGGTTTGGTGGCAAATTTAACTTGCCCAATTCAACAAACACCACGTCACATTGACAACCAAAGTCAAGGTATCAAGAAACACAATTAAAAAACATTAAAATAATATCAAATTGGTAAGGAAAATCAAAGGAAAATCAAGCAAAATCATAGGCATTTTAAGGTCAACATGGTTCGGCCACAAAGGGATTTTTGCCAAAAGGTTTCAATCAACAATATAACAATTTAGATATGTTAAATGATGCAATGTAAACTCACCTAATACTCCAAATAGCCAATGCACACTCCAATTTCACCAATTTCCACCAAAAGGCAAAATTTGCTTACTTTGAAAACCAACCTTGATCAATCTCCAATTCTATATCAAATTATCCATCAATTAGTTACCTAAACACATCCAATTAACCATTTCTAACATCAATTAGCAAAACCTAACACTAATTCAACAATTCATCCTTTACAACTTCAAATTCAACCATTCAAATTAGGGATTTCATCAAATTTTGATAAACTAGTGCAATTAAACATCATACCCATTCAATTGAACCTAAATAACATCTAAATCATCAATCAAACCAAACAAATAACATCCTTACCTCAAACTCCCATGTTGGCCGAAATCTACCTTTGATTTTTTTCTCTCAGTCCTTTGCTCCAATCTTTAAATCAAGGATGAAAATGGATTAAGCTATCTTGAATTACTATTTTTCTATAATCTTTCTTAAGAAATCCATAAGAAATAAAGATGGAATGAAGATGGAAGAAGAAGAAATGGTGTTTGGCAATGGAAAATGAAGAAAGGAAATGGGTGAGCCGAAAATGGTGAAGGCAAATTAAAGACAAAATCAAATGAAAAATTACAACTAAACCCTCAAACTTCCATCCTTTACACTTTAGTCCTTAAATCTTCTGTAATTTATTCTGACAATTCTGTCAGGATTTAGATATCAGAGTGGGGAGTCAATAGGTTTATTTTAATTTATACTTATTTATAAAAATGATTCTGGAGTCATTCTGTAACTCCGACCGACCACTTTCCACTATTCACCTTGAATTTCCCTTTATTTACAAAAATGCCATTACTTACTTTTTCAGTGTTCCTAAATGATTTTTACTTCTTTCTTTTTACCAAAAATACACATAAATTATGATCATATTTTACCTCCAAGTCAACTTTATAAATTCTTCTGTTGACCGGACTGCTCATTTTTCGGTAGTGTTCCCGACACCGCCGCTTTCCGAAAAAATTTCAAATTTTCTTTCTAACTGTATCTCTAAAATTATTTCCTATCATTTCAAGACTAAAGGACCATATACTGAGAATTAATTCATGCACATGAGTTAGGAATTCATAGGGTATTATATTCTACCTCCTACAAATAAATTCGTCCTCGAATTTAAATAAAACATGCACATCTCAGTATTGCAACAAGAACATATACATGGTTTTATGTCTTGTTCACTTCCCAGGTACACTCTTCCGTGGACTAATTCCTCTATCATACTTTTACTATTGAAATCTCTTTTTATTCAGAAAATTGTCGAACTTGATAATTTTCACCTTCTATTAGTTCTACTCTTATGACATTTCTTCATTAATATCAACACTTATACTTCCAACACATGTAATAGGTCTAGCACATATTTTCATAGTAACAAGATATGGAATACTGGATAAATATGGTTCATACTGAAAGAAAGAGCCAAATTATAAGTTACATTACCAATTCTTTCAATACCTCAACTGTCTCACATATCTTAGTGATAGCTTTCCTTTCTTGCCAATTTCTATAATACTTCCTATAGTTGATATCTAAGAAAAACAGGATTACTAATTGCAAAATAATCATCCTTTCTTTTTGGATCTGCACAACTCTTCTGTCTACTGAAGGTAGTCCTCATCTGCTCTCTGATCATAGGAACCTTTTTTCCATAATCTCTCTAATCAACTTTAGCTCCTGTAGCTGCTTCTTCCCTGGCTCCACCCAACACACTGAAGATCTATATTTTCTACCATATAGTGCTTCAAATAGAGCCATACCAATAGAAGAATAATATTGTTGTTATATGGAAATTCAATCAGCGACAATTACTTATCACCATAACCTTTAAATTTCAGAACACTTAACCTTAATATATTTTCTAATGTCTGTATCATTCACTCTGATTGTCCATCTGTCTATTGATGGAACGCTATACTGAATCATAATGGTGTATCCTTAGCTTTCTGAAACTTTTACCAAAAGTTAAGAAATAAATTATGCCCCTCTATTGGAAATTATCGTTACAGGCACTCCATGAACTTTACAATCTTATTACATATAGCTGTTTCATCTAGATCAACCCGATGACTTCTGATGTTCAATCTTAACTTATTGATAAACTAAACATGTAGACACAACTTAGCCACATTTTTCTTTTCATATAAAGTCATCAATAATATCTTTTAAATCACGATAATTTTAAGATACACTCTATAAGAGAATAATAGATCTATCTTAAAATCCGATCTCTGAGTCCTTTAACTATTTATCACATTTAAATTACCATCCTTATCTGTAAACTTAATGTTGATCCCTTTGAACATTTTTTTTATCTTCACAAAATATGGATCTTGATCTTGTTTCATTTTAATATCATTAATTTGCAACAAATTTAATTCGAAATTGGCTATCAGAGCCTGGTTTTGATCCTGGGATCCAAATCCAACTCCATATCTATATCAATCAACTCATTCACTACACAATTTAGTGGTCTTCTAACAATAGGGATGCGAGCTAGACTACTCATGGTCTTTTGTCTAAGAGCATCCGTCACAGTATTAGCTTTACTCAAATGGGAAAAATTCCACAGTCACTACACTTTAACAATTAACTCATCTTCGTTGCCGAAGATTAGATTCTTCTATTGCACAATATACCATACATATGCTATAAACTCTTATGATTCATGCAAGTTTCACACTTAACATCATACAAACAATATCTTTTAATCTTTATTGTAAAACTAATACTACCACATTCAAATCATGCATCATTTAATTGCTTTCATGATTTTCTAACTGTCCAAAAATACATGCAATCACACTTTTATTTTGCACTATAACACATCTCAACTAAATTCTGGAATCATTAGAGTACAACTTGTAATTATCATCCACTGATGATAATGTTAACTCTATACTATTCATGAGGTAAAACTTCAATGTATAGAAACTATACTCTCACATTCTGATGTCCATTGATACTTTTCTTGTTGACTGGTAACTTTAATCAACCATAGTTGCAGTCTTAGATAAATCTTTTACAATCTCTGGTAGTAACTTTCCATTCCTAGAAAATTACAATCTCAGAACATTAATAGACTGAGGCCAATTAATTATTGCTTTTACCCTTTAACTTGTTACTTTCTTTACATACTACATGACCAACGAAACACATTTCAGTTTGCTAAAATGGACATGCAGACAGCTTGGCACATGCCCTCATAGTGTCTATACTGAGTTCTAAAACAGTCTTTGAATAATTTTTTTTATTATTATTATCTTTCTAGCTTGAATCATAGAAATGAAATTGATTCTAGTTCCATGCTTATCATTCTGGCAACCCAAATTTGACTTCCTTCTCATAACATGCAATAACTGCTCGATGATTAGTTCACCATTCAATACCAAGCATTACATTAGTTGCAACAGAGGTAACTCAATCAAATTAGCAAGTAAAACATTATCATTAATTTCACTAATGCATTTCAAATAACAATAATTCATTTATACATTTTCCCATAAATATAGTTGTCTCTAAGGCACATTCAATATTTATATTTCTTTATTTAACTGTGATGCAACAAAACAATGTGTGTCACCAAGTCAACCAGTGCATCAGTCATATCGTTCAGTATTCAATTCGTACCTATATCTGCATCATCAGATCTCTGTGTCTCCTGGAGAATAACAACAAAAACTCTTGCCTGGCCCCTACCACCTAGAGCCTGACTTCCACTGGGAGCCTGATCTCCCCTACCTCTGCCTCTGGCTGAAGCCTCTCTACCCAGATTCTGACTCGCTTAAACCACTGGCTGAGAAACTGTGACTGATGGCTGCTGCTGCTGCTCACCCCATAGTGGACATCCGTTAATAAAGTGACCCTGCTGACCACACTTTAAACATGCACCCGTCCGCCTCCAACACTCCCCTCCATGTCTCCTACCACAAAATCCACAAACAGGAATGTTGGGTGCCTGTGTAACCGGTCTTGAAGAACCCTGAGTAAGCAGGCGCTGACTGAACCACTAGCTGACCCCTACCCTGAAGTCTCCTCCTCTGACTACTACCCATAGATCTCTGCTCAAATCTAGGCACTGACTCTGCCTGCCTAGGATGGGAGCTGCTCTCCCATCTCCTACTCTGTGATCCCGGACCACCCTTCCTCTTCTGTTCTCTCTTGGCTCTCTATGTCTTGTACTTTTCCTCCATCTGAGTGGCCTTGTCTATCACTATAGTCAAAGAAATGAACTTTATAGCTAACAAGGCATTATGCAAGGCAGCATGCAATCCCCTCCGAAACCTACTAATCATATCTGCCTCTGTAGGTACTATATGAGTAGCATATCTACTCAGCCGTATAAACTCTTCGGCATACTCCTCTACAGATCGGTCCCCCTGCTTTAGCTGCTCAAATCTCACCATATTACAGGTCCTCACACCCTCAGTAATGAACTCATTAATCAAACCCTGTATGAACTCTGCCTAGGTAGGTGGATGCTCTCCATATAACCTGGTCTTCATATGCCTTAAGAACCACGTCCATACTTTACCCTTAAGCAATAGACCCACCAGCTCTACTGATCTTAACTCAGAATAAGGTAGTCTCTTTACTACCTTCTCCACCTCCTTCAGAAAATCAACAGGATCTGCACCCCTATCTCCTCTGAACTCTGGTAAGTTTAGCTTCAGAAAGCTAAACATAGAAACTCCTCCATCATCAATCTCTCATGCCCCCTGTACAGTTGGTTCCCTCTGAGCCCCTACTGGCTGCACAAGAGTCGGTGCCACTACCTTAAGTATTACTGGTGGAGGTACTACTGCAGGAGCAGGTGGTGGTTGTGCCTACTGTCTCTCCCTCCTAATTCAGCCATCTCCCTCCTCAACTCCATCAAACCTCTAATGATCTCCACCCTCCATGGGTCATCTCCCCTCTCTGTGTCCTCTATAGTCCGTCAAGATCGAGACGGACCCTCTGATACTGATATCTCTCTTACTAAGGACTCATTGGAGGCAACCTCAGCCTCCTTGGTGTCTCTATCCCTGCTGTCAGATATCTCTGTAATCTATCTAGAAAAATGATAACAGTCTCAGAATATAGCAGAAATGCAGAATAATGACATATAACAGACGATAACAGCAAAAGATGACAAAGGAAATCCTATGCTCCATGGTGTACTTAATTCTACCTCATTCTGTATTTAGTCACAATTCCTCTGTAATTCAGTCACTATTCATCTGTAACCTAGATTCACATTCAGTAAACCTAGTGCTCTGATACCACCTCTGTCATGACCCGATTTCCAGGACCGCGACGGTCCTAGGGCACGAAAAATGCCAATGGCGATCGGCACCCGTATAACCCAGTACTATATGCACAATCTATAAACCATAATATATTATTCAGTTATTATAGTTACCATTCATTATGTTATCCTGTTATTTATTCTATAATCACTCTGCAATTGGCTGTCACAATCATATATCAAATAACATCATCATCATCATATAGCAATATTTACCATCAATATCATGTATATACAATGTTCATCTCTTAGCTAACCTGTACATACCCATGAAGCAACTAGATAATGAACATCAAAAATAAATATAGAATATCCAAAAATATACATAATAGTCTATAGCAGAAATCCACGGAAAATAAAAGACTGGATTCTGCAACCTACTTCTCTCCTAAAAGGGGAAAACAATAAAATGGGTAAGTATAAATGATACTCAGTGAATTTACATGCATCACAATAAATAATAGGCATAATTAAACAATGGTTTCAATCAAAGGAATAATAGTATACAGAATGGTTGTCAGGGTACAGTAAAACCAAAGAAATATCATATAAGCTCGGTTACATATGGAAAGACATATAATGGGATGGACTATATGAAAAGAAATCATACAATCTCCAGTCAGTCAATATGGACCATGTAGGTCTCCAGTATCAATGAGGATAAGGCTCATCAGGCCCTATGGCCAGGACCATAACCCCTCATAGCTAGGGTCTAGTAATACACTGTGCACAAGGTCGACAATATTTCCCCACTACCCTATTGAATCGGTAGCTCTGCCAAACCATATCAGGGTCAAATAACGAGGGATACCATAAGCAATAATGGCATCCGGATATCAGTCAATACCATAAAAATCGGTTCGGTATCAATCAGTACAATATTCAATATACTCAATGGCAATGCCATATACAATATACAATCAATAATAGTAAGTTTAGCAATAAGGAAAGGCATGAAACAAAAGTTGGTTCGGTGGCCGAAAATGGTAGGTCAATTGGCATGCCAATGTCGCTGGCGATAATGACATTCAATTGGTAGGCCTATGGCATGCAAACCAATAGGCCAAAGGCAAATGAACTAGACATTTCATCGAACACTTGGTGGGCATACAATGGCAAGCCAATAGGTTAGGTTTGGTGGCAAATTTAACTTGCCCAATTCAACAAACACCAC
>CANXYC012117153.1:0-32818 GCA_948193065.1 Aleurites moluccanus | reverse complement strand
CGATTTCATTCTGAAAATGTTTGAAATCAAAATCCTTTTTTCATCCAATTTCATTCTGAAAGATGTTTGAAAATCAAAATCCATTTTCCATCCGATTTCATTCTGAAAGATGTCTAAAATTAAAAATCTATTTTCCACCTGACTTCACCTTGAAAGATACTTGAAGCCAAAACTCTTGAACATTCATCCTATGTGCTTAGCATAACACCAATATCATCCTAGTAGAGAGTTAGGATCCCTCATTTTGAGACCTATAACAGAGTTAGGCCTCTTCTTTTCTAAAGTCAACCATTTCAGACTTTTCTAAGGGTAGCCTTAGAAGCTTTTTAGACCATCCTAAAGGCAGCTTTAGGATCTTTTCAGACCATCCTAAGGGTAGCTTTAGGATCTCATCAAAACTTTTCTAAGGGTATCCTTAGAAGCTTTTCAGACCATCCTAAGAGTAGCTTTAGGAACTTTTTAGACCATCCTAAAGGTAGCTTTGGGATATTTTTTCGACCTATTTAGGGGCAGCCTTAAGAGCACCTCTTCGTACCCTTCCTAGGATAGCCTTAGGATATCTTTACCTTATCATGGTAGCCTATGTCCACTATTATCATGTTTACTTTTCTAGAAAAGCAACCATGCTGAGCATTCCTTTATTCCAAATAGACAGGAACAACCCAGTTCACTTACATCACGTCTATCATTCAAAATGGACAGCCGTGATGGGGGCAGCTGTGAACACTCATTTTTTACACCTCTTGGACTCGTGCCAACTCGAACGGCGCTCCACGGAACCAAATCCATGCTCGAACGGGCTCAGATGGCCTCAGTACAGTGCTGCCACCCTCCAGGCATAGCATTGCCACCAGAGAGGGGTGGCGGCATCGCCATAGCCTCTGGGCGGCATCTGTCATGCCCAAGGGCGACAGCCGCCCTCCTTACCACTGTGTCGCCCTCCTTCAGTCCCTGTGCCGCCCTCCTTCAGTCCCTGTACCGCCAATGCCTCTGGCAGTGCTGCCACCCCCTTCTGGCGGCAACAACTCCTCTTGTTGGTGGCAGCGACATTTTGGACTTGATTTCTTTCGAATCCCATATTGAAAAATGATGGGATTCGACCCCCCCAAACTCCTATTATAAATAGAGAGCCTCCCCCCACCTTCCAAGACACCAAAACACACAGTGAGACACAAAAATACACCAAGACTCACGTGAACAAGGAAAAGAAGACAATAAATCGTTTTCATTATTAGATTTCATCTTTTTTCCTCTCAAAGTCATATTTTCTTCTTTTTTAACTCTCTTGAGATTAAAAGAGTTGCTATTAGGGGCGTATTGAGACTCTCAGTTAAATATTTCTTCTAAGCAAGGTCTCTCCATCAGTTTGCTATCTCAAGCGCTAAGAAGGCATCTCAATCCATTTTCTCGAGCTTCATCCGATCCAAGGTGGAACTCCGGTCCGAAAGAGAACTCTGTCCACCAGCATCCCTAAAAGCTAGGGTAAAGGTACGGTCTCCTAACTCATCTTTTTTATTTTGGTAGAGCATTAAAATAAAGAATCAAAACTTGATAAATTTGGCATAAAATCAACCCTCCTTCGCGAGAAGGAAGAACTGCATGAGTTTTGATTCCCATTCGACGGGATACCCAGGCAAGCTGTATGAAAGCTTCAAATCCAAAAAGCGATAAAAGCCATCTCTTTTCCTTTGATTATTTGCTTAACTTTATTTGTTGAATATATTATTTAGGGAATGTGTGATCAACCTAAAACCCATAAGGGCTAGAGTTGATATCCCCTATTTTTGAGGTTTTGCGATGTAATAATTTACTTTTATCGCTCTCTTTAATTATTTTATTCTATTTCATTGTTCATGCATTTATTTATTTGCTCATGCATCTTATATGTCATTCTTTAATTGTTCATGAAAATCATTTTAAATCAAGGTTAAAAGTGAAAGCCAAGTTCAACCAAAAACCTAGTCCCCGAACCCTCTTTGGTTTCGAGGACTAGTGCACTTTTTTCCTTTGGGATAAGATTGGAGTCAAAATGGGTTTTTACCTTAAATTTTGCCTACAAAAATAACTTAAGGTGGCGACTTCAAAAATCAAAATTGTTTTCAAATAAAAGGTGCTAAGCTCGTCTCCTTCGTGAGAAATTGCCCCATAATGAGCACTCCGATGCCCCACCGCTCTCTTTTTTCTTTCGAAGAGGGCGGGCTCGGACGGCGGTGCTTGGGCGAGGCCTTACAATAGTGTAGCTCGTGAGGGAGCTAATATAGAAGATCGAGCTTCTTTATTCATTCCTCTAAGAAGTCTCCATTGTAATTATTTTGATTTATATATACATATATCCATTGAATTATATTATAGTACTGTACGTATTGGGAGTATACTATAGAGCTCCGTGGTTAGTTATTAAGGATGACATTATTTTTATGTATGAACTTTTATATTTTGGGTTGTTCTTATTTTTTAGTGATGTGAGATGTATCTTTTGATCAGTAAGGAACAAAAGGTAATCATAAAATGATAAATATAAAGATATGAATTATGATTACATGAATCATAGAAATGAATGTTGAATGATATCTATATTTGACATGAATGTGTAGTATGAATGAGATCCAGGATATGAATGTTCTACGGATTTATGGTATCCTTAAGCTTACCCTTGCCCTAGGACCGTAACACCACTGGAGTCGGGGTGTGACAGAGGTGGTATCAGAGCCAGGTTTATAATCCTTAAGATAAAAGATAGATAGATATGTATGAGCCCTCGTATAAGTGTTGATTAAGATGACTACAGAGCATAGGATTCATGTCACGTCAATGTTATGTAATCCTTTGGTATAGACTTGCGCTAATCTTGTGTTATGAGTCTAAGTTTGCTTTGTTTCTCTTATCAGCATCGAGATGCCTCCACATCATGGTAGAGAACGAGGTCGAGGTCGCCCTAGGCGAGAATTGCCCTCTGAAGAAGGTTTTGTGGGTGAAAATGGAGGAAATGAGGTTTCTCTTGTGCCACCAGTAAATGTGGTTAATATGGCTCAGCAATTGGATCAACTACAAAGGAATTATGCAATGATAGCTAAGTTCATTACTCAGCAAAGGCAGCAACAGGTACCTCCAGTTCAGGCTCCAGAAATCCCTGTTCCTCTAGCAGTTCCACCACCTGTTGTACATCAAGAGGAAGAGGTATCATTTGAGAGATTTCTTAAGCTCAAGCCCTCATAGTATAGAGGTGAAGTGGATTTTACAGATTTTCTAGAGGAAATTGAAGAGAAAGTGCAGATTCTGCGGATTCTCGATAGGAGAGCTATATAATTTATGGGGTATTTGATGAAAGCTGAAGCCAAAGATTAGTTTAAGAGAAGCATTTCTAGTATGTTTCGGAGAAATGAAGATCTTTCTTGGGAGAGATTCAAGGAACTAGTGATGAATGAATTTCTTCCAGAAAGTGTGAGGGAAGCCAAATCAATAGAATTTGAGAGATTGCTCCAGACCCCTGGTATAAGTATTTCTGAGTATGCCAGGAAGTTCAGCCAGTTAAGCAAATTTTCTCTTGCATTGGTGCCTATAGAAGCAGCACGAATTCAGAAGTTTCGTAGAGGATTGGTGGCTCTACTATTTAAGCTCCTAGCTGCTCCTGAGTTTGATTCCTACTCTAAGCTGGTGGATAAGGCTAGGATAATTGAGAATAGAGAAATGGAAGCTAGATCCGAAAGAGTTGAAAAGAAGAAATTCAAAGCAGGTAGTTCTTCTAAACCAGAAAGCGGGATGAAGAATATGGGAGTGGCTTATCAATCAGCTTCTAGGAGTAGGTATAGAGGACCTTCAGAGAGACCGCAGCAAAGTCTAACTACTTCTGGACCCACTTCTAAGATAAGTCATGGTTCAGCTAGCCTTGCACCGTCTAGGACTCTTAAACCTTTGTGTCCTGCATGTGGAAAATTTCATAATGGCCCTTGTCACTACACATCAGGAGCATGCTTTAGGTGTGGACAATAAGGTCATTTGCTCAAGAATTATCCACATCCACCCTTTGGAGGTAGACCTCAGGCTTCTCAGGCTATAGTGCAGATGAGTAGAGAGAGAAGTATTAATCAGCAACCAGGGGCAGGCAGAAGTATTTTGGGCAAAACTATAGAGGTTGGCAGAGGGTCAGGTCAGCATGTGGCTCAAGCTTCAGGATCAACTCCTATGGGTAGAGGTAGAGGCAGAGTCTTTGCTTTAACACAGCATGAGGCCCAGGCATCTAACACAATTGTTACTGGTATCCTTCCAATCCAAGCTTTAAATACTAGAGTGTTGTTTGATTCAGGAGCTACGCATTCCTTTGTGTCATAATATTTTGCTAAGAAATTGCATGTGCCTTGTGAGATGCTTGAAAATATGTTGGTTGTTTCTACTCCTTTAGAGGAAGAGATTGAAGTCCAGAAATTCTATCCATCATGTGTGGTTAGCATAGGTGGTAAGAACTTGGAGGTAGATTTGATCAAATTGCCTGTATTGGAATTTGATGTAATTTTGGGTATGGATTGATTATCCAAGTACTATGCTACTATAGACTGCAATGGGAAGAAACTAGTCTTTAAGTCACCTTCGGGTGAGAAGTTTAATTTTCAAGAAGAACGGAGCGAAGTACCATACAATGTGATATCTGCCATTAGGGCAAGAAGGTTGTTAAGAAAGGGTTGCCAAGGGTATTCAGCTTATGTCCGGGATACTTGTAAGGAAGTAAGAGACATGGAGCAAATTCCGATAGTCAATGAGTTTCTGGATATATTTCCTAAAGAATTACCAGGGTTGCCACCGGATAGAGAGATAGAGTTCGGTATCGAGTTGCAACCAGGCAAGAGTCCGATTTCTATTCCTTCCTATCATATGGCACTAGTTGAGTTGAAAGAATTGAAAATCCAGTTGCAAGATTTGCTTGATAAAGGATTCATTAGACCTAGTAGTTCTCCTTGGGGAGTACCTGTACTTTTTGTGAAGAAGAAGGATGGTTCTATAAGGTTGTGTATCGACTACGGGCAACTCAATAGAGTTACCATCAAGAACAAGTATCATTTGCCAAGAATAGATGATTTATTTGATCAGTGGCAGGGTGCAAGTCATTTTTCCAAGATAGACTTGAGGATGGGTTATCATCAGTTAAAAATTCGGGATGAGGATATATCGAAGACGGTCTTTCAGACCAGATATGGACATTATGAGTTCTTAGTGTTGCCATTTGGATTGACTAATGCACCAGCTGCATTCATGGATTTAATGAATAGGGTATTCAGGCCATTTCTGGATAAGTTTGTCATTGTATTCATCGATGACATCCTTGTATATTCTAAGAGCAAGGAAGAGCATGAAGAACATCTTCGAATTGTATTATAAACCTTGAGACAACATAAGTTGTTTGCCAAATTCTCCAAGTGTCAGTTTTGGCTGGATAGTGTTTGTTTCCTTGGTCATGTGGTGAGTAAGGAAGGACTTAAAGTTGACCCGAAGAAGGTGGATGTAATCCTTAATTAGCCTAGAGCCACAAACGTTTCCGAAGTTAGAAGTTTCTTGGGTTTAGCAGGGTATTATAGGAGGTTTGTGCAAGACCTTTTAAAGATTGCAGCACCTTTAACGAAGCTTACTTAGAAGCAAGAGAAATTTCAATGGATTAAAGCTTACAAAGGAAGTTTCCACAAGTTGAAGACTTGTCTCACCACGACACCTGTTTTAGTTTTGTCGTCTGGTGAAGGAGGATTTGCAGTGTATTGTGATGCATCGAGAATAGGGCTTGGTTGTGTGCTTATGCAGCATGGTAAGGTGATAGCCTATGCTTTAAGACAGTTGAGAAAGCATGAGATAAATTACTCTACACATGATTTGGAGATGGCTACAGTAATATTTGCATTGAAGATCTGGAGACACTACCTATATGGAGAGAAGTGTGAAATCTTCACAGGTCATAAAAGTTTGAAATATATATTTTAGCAGAAAGACCTTAACCTCAGGCAGAGAAGGTGGGTTAAATTGCTTAAGGATTATGACTGTAAAATATTGTACCATCCAGGAAAAGCAAATGTAGTGGCGGATGCATTGAGTAGGAAGTCTTTGGAAAGTTTATCCCATATTCAAGTGAGTAAAAGATCAATAGTGAGAGAGGTGTAGAATCTGCATGAAATGGGAATTTGTTTAAATCTGTCAAATTCAGGAGTGCTTTTAGCTCATTTCCAAGTCAAGTCGGTTCTTATTGATCAGATAAGAGAAGCACAAGATAAGGACCCTCAATTGGTAAAGCTAAAGAATGAAGTGGGGACAGAAAGAGCTTCCAGCTTTACAATAGTTAATGGTGTGTTGAGACTGAGCTTTAGATTATGTGTTCCAGCTGTGAATGGATTGAAGGAAGTGATTCTCAAGGAAGCTCACCATTCTAACTATAGTATGCATCCAGGTGCAACAAAGATGTACCAAGACATCAAGAGTTCTTACTGGTGGAATGGAATGAAAAGAGATGTTGCAGAATATGTAACTAAATGTCTAACTTGTTAGCAAGTCAAATTCGAGCATCAGAAACCTTCTGGATTACTTCAAGAGTTGCCACTGTTAGAATGGAAATGGGAGAGAGTGACTATGGATTTTGTTGTTGGATTGCTAAGGACTTCAAGAGGCCATGATTCGATATAGGTTATTGTTGATAGATTAACCAAGTCAGCTCATTTCTTGCCGGTCAAGACGACTTATACGGCTTCGCAATATGCGCAGATTTATCTCGATGAGATTGTTAGGTTGCATGGAGTTCTGGTTTCGATCATTTCAGATAGAGGCACTCAGTTCACCTCGAGATTTTAGCGAAAATTACAAGAGTGCTTGGGTACATAACTTGATTTCAGCACAGCATTTCATCTGCAAATAGATGGGCAGTTAGAGAGGACCATCCAAACTCTAAAAGACACGTTGAGGATGTGCACTCTAGATTTTGGAGGAAATTGGGATTAGCACTTGCCATTGAGAGAGTTTGCCTACAACAACAGCTACCACTTTATGATTCAGATTCCTCTTTATGAAACATTATATAGCAGGAAATGCAAATCTCCTTTGTGTTGGGATGAGGTTAGAGGAAGGCATATCGAGGGGCCAGAATTGATAAGATATACATCTGAAAAGATTTCGCTAATCCAATAGAGATTAAAAACAGCTTTTAGCCGCCAAAAGAGTTATATCGATCCAAAGAGAAAAGATCTTCAATTTTCCATAGGAGATCTAGTATTTTTAAAGATCTCACCAATGAAAGAAGTTTTAAGGTTTGGCAAGAGAGGCAAGTTATCTTCATAATTTATTAGACCCTTTGAAATTTTGAGCAAGGTTGGAGAGGTTTCATACAAGTTGGCTTTGCCGCCTAGCATGGATAATGTGCATTCGGAATTCCATCTATGCTTCGAAAATATATGGCAGACCCTTCTCATGTGCTGCAAGTTCCAGCAGTGGACCTTCAACTAGATTTAATGTATGAAGAGGTTCCAGTTGCCATTATGGACCGAATGATCAAGAGGCTAAGGAATAAAGATATATCAATGGTTAAGGTTCTATGGAGGAATCAAACTATGGAAGAGTGTACTTGGGAGAGTGAGCAGTCTATGCAAGCCAAGTATCCCCATTTATTTAAGTTTAAGGTAAGTTCTTTAAATTCAATGATGAATTTATTTAAAGGGGGGAAGAATGTAATACCTGTCATTTTTTTTATGTTGTTGAATTGATTGTGGATAAATTAATGTTTTGAGAAATTCTGAATCTGTATTCAAGAAGTATTTTATGAGGCAGATTTTATGATTTTAAAGGAATAATTTAGAAAAGTGTAAAACATAAAAGTTGTAGATTTATATCTTATCTTTAGGTCTATAAAAGATTTTTGAGAAATTTTGTGTGTGTGAGGAGATATGCCTCCTCGACCAAAACCTGTTTGGTTCACGATTTCTGCAGGAAATCTGAGAATGTTTATTTTTCTGGGAATGATTGAGGCTGAATGAGCCAATAATTAAATATGAGAAATGTTCCTTTGTGTGTTATATTATTGACTGTAAAATTTTAGGGGAATTGGATAAGTATAACTCAGTTGAGATTAAAATTAATTAGACATATTCGGATGATTTTGGGCAGTAAAGTCTGGGTGAATTTAGAAATTCACCATAAATTTTGTTGATTTCCTTTTGATTTGAATTTTTAGTTATGATGGACATCTGAGTGTCTACTTTAAGTGACAAAAAGAATTAAGGAAGTTGGGTGTCTGTAGCTCAAATGCGAGCTAGTTCAGTGAGGAGTGACAAAGAAGGTTTTCAGCTCGACAGAAAAAGTAGTTCGAGGTGATTCCTCGATTTCAATAATGGTTAGAGGTTGATCGAACTGGAGGGGTAGACTTGGAATTGTGGGCCTGTGTGTCTAAGTTAACTGGAAAAAAGAATCAGGACGTTTGGCCCTCTTTATCTTGCTCGCGAGCCATTTTAGTGTGAAGTGGCAAGATGGCTGGCGAGACAGGATTCCAACTCGCCAAAATAGGCGAAGAAGAGATATGCGAAGTAGGAATAGGCGAGGCGAGTTTGGCGAAGAGGCATTGTCGAGGTGGCATATGCGAAGAGGAAATAGGCGAGGCAAGTTTGGCGAAGAGGCATTGCCGAGGTGGCATATGCGAAGAGGGAATAGGAAAGGCGAGTTTGGCGAAGAGGCATTGTCGAGGTGGCATATATGAAGAGGGAATAGGCGAGGCGAGTTTGGCGAAGAGACATTGCCGAGGTGGCATATGTAAAGAGGAAATAGGCGAGGCGAGTTTAGCGAAGAGGCATTGCCGAGGTGGCATATGCCAAGAGGAAATAGGAGAGGCAAGTTTGGCGAAGAGGCATTGCCGAGATGACATATGCGAAGAGGGAATAGGTGAGGCGAGTTTGGCGAAGAGGCATTGTCGAGGTGGCATATGCGAAGAGGGAATAGGCGAGGCGAGTTTGGCGAAGAGGCATTTCCGAGGTGGCATATGGGAAGAGGGAATAGGCGAGGCGAGTTTGGCGAAGAGGCATTGCCGAGGTGGCATATGCGAAGAGGGAATAGGCGAGGCGAGTTTGGCGAAGAGGCATTGCCGAGGTGGCATATGCAAAGTGGGAATAAGCGAGGTGAGTTTGGCGAAGAGGCATTGCCGAGGTGGCATATGTGGAGTGGATATAGGTGAGGAGAGATTGGTGAAAAGGCATTGCCGATGTGACATATGCGAGGTGGAAATAAGCGAGGGGAGATTGGCGAGGTGGCATGCACGAGGTAGCATATGCAAAGTAGATATGCGAAATGGTAATATGCGAGGTAAGTATGGCGAAGTGGGAAGCTGAGAGGCAGTAGCCTATTTAAGAGGAGATGCAGTAGCTATTTTCACGATATCTTCTTCTTCTCTTTTCTTCGTTCATTCTCGTTTCTTCTCCTATATTTCTCAAATCTGTCCCGATTGCTTTTAATGCATTGATACTCGAAATTAATGCATTAAATCATTAAGATAGCGCATTTAAGGCTGTGATTATTTAAGGCTGTGATTATTATTTTTAAGTCAGATTCTTCAGGAATTCAGTTTTGGGGGAAAATAAGGTAATTTTCTCCAACTTTATTTTCTCTTCAGATTAAGAAATTTTTGATAAATAGAATAGATCTATATGAGTATATAGACTCTATTATAAGTATTTAAGACTATTAATTTTGATCAATATTCAAGATATCAGAATGTATGAAACTTGATGAATAGTAACATGAATAGTAAACAAATTCTTAAACTTCAGATTTTCTTAAGAGATTAATTAAATTGTTGATAGGAAACAATAATAAAGGCTATAAGATGATTAAAATTAGAGAGAATCAAAGAGGATTCAAGAAAGTAAAGGAGAATTTTTGATTGTGCAAGTAACTGAGGATAGATTGTTTTGAGGTAAGTATGGACATTGCATATGCCTATTGTTTCTTTGAGATGACTTGTCCAAGCTTTACTAATGTTCACATATATGATTCATATGATATATGATATTGTATTTCTGATCTATCAATTGAAATTTTCAAGATATTCTCAAACCAAAATGACCATTTGTTTTATGTGATTACCAGGTATATATATAGTAAATGACTTGGTCAATCTTTCCTTGGATCAAGTTCATATGAAAACTATTTGTTAACTTGACTGAATTTATGCTATATGTTGATGGTCTTGTGACCAATATGTTTCTTGTGAGATTGCAACCGCATGACCCTATGGATAAAACGCTCTTCCCAATGAGAGTAAATTCATTGGTGCATTGTGCACTCCGGGAACCTAGCTGATAGGGTCTTTATCAGTATTCCACCTAGAGGGGACTATGAGCTCTAGGTATGCCTGGCCAAGCATGTGTTTGCGATAAGATAGCAAGAACTACCGATGCGCTCTGTTGTAATAGGTAGCAAGGCTACTGATGCACTCTGCAGTTCTACCATGTGATTTGGCAATGCTATTCGATTGTGAGCACTTCGGTTCTTGTGAGCACTTCGGTTCTTGTGAGCATAACCATATAATATTTTTTTTGCCCATATTCTTTGTATTAACCTTTCCTTTGTTTTGATATATTTCTTTTATATTGCATGTTCATATCTTACTGAGTTGAAGGCTCGCTTATTTTCTGTAGATTTCAGGTGATAGTGTAGCTCGTGAGGGAACTAATATAGAAGATCGACCTTCTTGATTCATTCCTCCAAGAAGTCTCCATTGTAATTATTTTGATTTATATATGCATATATCTATTGAATTGTATTATGGTACTGTATATATTGGGAGTATACTCTAGAGTTCCGTGGTTAGTTATTGAAGATGACATTATTTTGATGTATGAACTGTTATATTTTAGGTTGTCCTTATTCCTTACTGATGTGAGATGTATCTTTTGATCAGTAAGAAACAAGAGGTAATCATAAAATGATAAATATAAAGATATGAATTATAATTACATGAATCATAGAAATAAATGTTGAATGATATCTATAGTTGACATGAATGTGTAGTTTGAATGAGATCCATGATATGAGTGTTCTACGGGTTTATGATTATTTTAAGCCTACTTTTACCCTAAAATCGTCGCACCATTGGAGTCGGGGTGTGACATTGGGCTCTTTATATTTTTTGTCTTTTGATTATGTTAATTATTTTTCTGATCAAAATATTATTATCAAAATATTATTAATTTTTGATTAAAATTTTTTAATTATATTCGTTAATATTCTTGTAATTATTTTTATTTTTATTTAATTATTCTTTTAATTCTTTCAAATAAAATATTTTTTAATTTAAAATTTTATTTAATTTTCATAATTTTAAAAAATAATTTTTTTCTAAAAATCAATTTATAAATCTAAAATTATTGGTTAATTTTTATTTAAAATATTTTTTTAATTTTTTAAATAAAAATATTCTTCTATTTTAAATTTATTAAATTAATTAATGATTTTAAATTTATAAATTATTTTTTTAAAAAAGTTATTATTTAACTTTATAGAAATTAAATCAAATTTAAATTTGAAAAATATTTTCACTTGAGGAAAATTAACTATGCTTTCTTTAAGCTGCCTTTTCACGTGTGAAAAAAAAAAAAAAAAAAAAAAAAATCAAAATTAACGTTGTAAGAGAATAAAATGGAGGAGTCATTTTGTTTTTTTTTTTCGATTTGGGTGATTGAATTCTAGGCGGCCTTCAATTTTCAAAAATCCCATGGAAGTAAAGTTATAAACTAGAAGGGAATATCTGAGCCAGATACAGAGCTAGCGAGTGAGAACAATGGCAGTGAATGCCAACTTTGCATCTTTGTTCGATAAATTAAAGGTAGAAGATCCATGGCTTTCTCCTACAACTTGGGAATCTATCCCTTCTCAAAATGGCGGCCGTACCTATCCACCTAATTCCCCTCCTCCTCCTCCTCCTCTCCACCCTGCGTCCTCCGTCTCTGTAAGTGGGTTCAACTGTATTGTTGCTTTTAGAGAAATCTCTGAGTTTGCAATTTTGTATGTTAATGCTTTTTTCTAAATTTTGGTTTGTGTTCATTGTTGATTGCTTGAAAGGATCAGTAAGTTTCATAATTCTAATTGAAGATACAACTTAGCTATGTCTGTGATGCGAACACTTCTGTAATTTCTTTGTAAATTTGGTGAATATGCTATTTTAAGCTTGTAGTAGACATATTACTTTGATCCAGAAAATGGGTTGTCCATGTCTTCAGCAGAAGTTGTGTGTAACGAATATTGCTTCCCTCGACATGATATTTTAGTTTTTTGGTCTCAGGAGGCAAGTTTGATAACATTGGCGTTGAACGCTATGCAAGGTGTGGAATCAGCTCTTGTTAGTATTGAAAAGCTTTCTGTTGCCTTTTGTTCTGACCCAGCTGATCGGTCCTACCATCGAATTCCAAGTCTATGGAATCGGTCTTCAAGCACTCAGGCATTGGGAAATATTCTCAATTCCATAGGCCGCTTGGGTTGTTTGGTTTTTTTTCTCCGTAAATTTGTTGATAATTTTATGTATATGAATATGAACATGCATTCATCGGGAAATGGGCATGAAAAAACTGAATCAATTTCTCAAAGCAATTGTTACAGTGGCATACAAAAGGAACAGTGTCTTTCTTACAGTCTAGTTAACCAGGCATTTGCTGTAACTATAGGAAAGGTATTAGAAGGGTACACGTGTGCTTTGAATACAGTATACGCATCAGCAAAATTAAGGGGTTCTTCAAAAAATGTTGATGTGGTTTTGCACAAGCCTTATGAAGAAGCATTCCTCATGAGCATTGTTCATTCTAATGTTACACTTTTGGAGGTGTATCTGCACACAAAGGAATTGAGGACTCAGATTGAAGCTCTTGGAAATATATGCAACGTATATAATATAGCACGTTGCTTCTCAGAGTGTTCTCTGGAGGAGTTAACTGCTAAAGCAGCCTTGGAGTTCTCCAACTTCTACAGAGGAGGGGATCTTCTTACTTATCTGTATATGCACCTACAGGTCTGCTTAAAATTGTTTACAGTGTTTCTTCGTTATCTTCTTTTTCCACTTGTTCTCCCCTGATGCACAAAAGTAATGACCATTGACAAGATGTTCATTTCAAAAAATTTCAGTTGTTTTATTTACCAGCCTTTGCAAAGTGACATCTTTTACATGGCTGTATATCATTTGATGGAAATTATGAACTCTTTTTACTCACATGCCAGATTGTTGTGAAGTGCTAACTTTCAACGGTTGGATAAGCATGTAAGGTTAACATGTATACATTCCCTTCTCAAAATTGTGTTATGGATGGCTTCTGTTATTAAATATTGTTTTTACTGTAAATTATGATGTTGAGATCATATGTTGCCATGCTCTTCCTTTCAAGTTCATGTTTTGTTTTGTTTTTTTTTTTTGGAATCAATAATACCTGCTTTCACATTTTGGATTTTCTGTTTCCTTGGATGAGTTGTATCACCTGTTATGTCTCATGGTTCGTCTGAACCATCATTGCAACTATTTTCCTGTAGGTTGCTGATCCTACTCACCGTGCTCTACTCAAGTTCCTCTTTCTTCGCTCATGTGAACCATATTGTGGATTTATAAGATCATGGATATTTAAGGCTGAGACTAGTGATCCTTATAAAGAGTTCATAGTAAAATGCAATGGAAACCTACCACCTAATCTGCATTGTAAAGCTGGTATCCCTTTTGACTTCCCATTGGCGAGTATTAGGGTAATGTTATTGAAATTAACACTAAAAGTTTTGGATACCACGAGTCCTTTATAGTTTCTTTACTTTCACTATTCTAAGTTAATGTTGATTGTTACATTGTGGCTGGGTAGCAGGATGGAGTTGATGTTCCCTGTTTTCTGAAGGACTTTTTGATTCCAATTATTAGGGTTGGTCAGCAGCTTCAAGTACTAAAGAAGTTGCTTGAATTGTGCAATTATGCTGGCTCTGGTGACTATACTTTTGAGGATTTTCTTCCCAGTTTCAGTGGATATTTAAGTGATCATCTATTTTTTGCATCACCAGTGACTTTCAGCAAAGAAAATTTAGAAGCTATGGTAACTGTAAGAAAAAACTATTACAGAAAAATGCAGGAGAAACTTGGAAATCTGTTGACAAAGTTGGAGTTTAGATATCAACAGGTAATAAGCGGTATGCTAAGGGCTCTTTTGACATTTTTTTTATCATCTGCTGCACTTGACATGGTCGAACTGTTTGTTATCCTTTCTCCTGTTTTCATATGTTGCTATGTGGATGTCCTGGCATAATAGTGTTGGCCTTGATGGATAGCATGGTATTTTGTGCAAAACTTTTAACCAATGGCCATGATAATAAGAAGACCAGCAGTTTTCTTTATGACCATTAAAAATATGATGCATGATATCCTTCCTGGCCATTCATAGTCCCATCCTTCATTATAACACATATTTTTCTGCAGTAAATCTCTACTTTGGTTGATTCATTTGCATAAAATTTTGAAGTCTTGTTCACTTCCCATTTTCCACAACCTGTGATACCATGATGCATGCAGCATGCTATCTTGATTGTTTGTTTCCTAGCTAGGATATATATTTTAATTCTCCTGCCTATCATTAATTTTGCAAGTGAAAACAATGCTTTAGGAGTTAGCAATTAGCCCGTGCAACCTTTTCAATCCTTGAATCTTTATCAAACTTCAATTTTTAGATGTATCTACCAGTTTTCTTATTCTAAGAATTCTAAGATGTTATGAAATTTGTATAAAGCACTTTGAACTGTTTTTCACGAGTATGTAAATATTTTTTTTCCTTCAAGAAACAAACTGCAAATTTCCTGCCTTTTAGGATGAAGCACTATTTTTCATATCAAATGTTCTGTTCTTTTTTTGTTTGCATATGCTCTTTTATTGTTTTTCAATATATTTTCTATTTGCAAACAATATTTATTCCTGTTTGGAAAAGCATTCCATATCAAATAATAAAAAAATATATAAAAGACTTATAAGTGTGTGGTTATTGAATCTAGCACTAGTTAATTAGTTTTGTGTGAGTGGGTTCCAACGCTTGCCCACTTATAAACCCACATGTGTATGGGCCCGTAAACTTTAATATTGTATCAGAGTTTCATGCCCAAACCGGCTAGATCCTGGGACTCATGTTCAAGGCCCCCATTGTGGACTGATGATGCTAGTCTAGACCGATACTGAAGAAGAGATATCAGCCGATCCATTTGTGAGTAAGTGTCAATTGACTTGTTGATGTTAAGCCACGGGCCACCCCGGGTTGTACTTGAAGGGGAGTGTTGGGAAAAGTATCCCACATCGAATAATGAGAAAATATATAAAAGACTTATAAGTGTGTGGGTGTTAGACTTAATACAAGCCAATTGGTTTTGTGCGAGTGGTTTCCAACACTTGCCCACTTATAAACCCACATGTGTACGGGCCCATGGACTTTAATAATTCCCAGTATAATTATTGTGTTTGTAGCTTTTGCCTTTTCAACTATTTTTGAGGAAAAAGATCCTAATAAGTCTCTCAAATGCTCTATATTTGATAACCTTATGATGCACTGGTATTTCAACATTGAGATTCTCCAGCTTCTCTTTAAGACTTCTGTCTTTAAGCTTGTGTCAGATGCCATTTTATCCCTGGAAGTCAGTCACATATAGAATTCAGCATTTCTATATATTTGCAGTTGTTGAATTATATTGTTGGTTTTCAAGTTCACCAGGTACAGTCTTTTCCTGCACTTGCCCATTGTTTTCTTTTATAATTAGTCATCTGAATTGTGAAATTGGAAATATTCTTTCATGACCTATAATCAATTGTTTTATACCTGCTTTTATGCTGGTGCTTTTTGCAGAACTTGCTTGGTTATTCAGTAGCTTTCTTACGTCTTGCATTAAGATTTCCGTTTTTCAGGTTGTTCCCCATGGTGCTGTATCTGCCTTCATTGACAACAGTGGAGGAGGTGTAAAGAGTGAAGCTTCCTTCACTTCGAATGATGGATTGTTTGTCTCTTCAACAGCTGACCAATGGAGCTCAAAAATGTAAAATCGCTCTCTCATCTTATTTGTTTTTTATGCATATATGTGTTGGCTGAATGTGCATGTAAGTATATTTGCCTAAAATTCACTTAACCTTGCCAATATCTAGAGAATGTTTGAAGAGTACAACTATGTCCATGTCAGGACTCAGGAGAGTAAGAATACCGCCAGGGTTGTTCTCTGTTTGGTCTAGTCAGTTTTTGATGGTTGTACCAAATTGAACCGATCAAGTAGGTTTTGACACAACACAAACCAAACTGCATGGAGCAAGAATACTGAGTCAATCAAACCAGGCCTAGCTGCTATCGTTTGGGCAATTTGTGCACTCCTTAAGGGCCAATAAATTAGATTCTGTAATTGTAATTTGGGCCTTAGAATTCAAATTATGGGCTTTTAATTTCTAAAATTTTAAGTTATTTCCATTTAGACACTTGATGAGTAGGGACCTTGGTTTTACTATTTTAGATGGGAATACATACCATATGCAAGATGATATTGATAGTTTTGTTCTTGGTATCAGTTCAATTTGAGTTATTCAATTGTAAAAATTCAGGATCCAGAACTTAACAAAATTTTCTGATTAAATATCTACTGAAACCTAAAATGACCAACAGTTCTTGATTGAAACTGAGATTTTTCAGATCAGTTTCAGTCAGTTTTGATACTTTTGTTGGTGGTTCACCCTAAATATCTCTTAGCCTAAATTTTATTCGTTAAAACATTCTTTTCATTGTCCCCCTCTTGGTTTTCAGTGGGTCATTTTCTATTTTAAATTGCTTGTATACGCTGGCTTATTGTTGGATTAATATGCTTCTCAGGGCTGTTGATAAAATAGGATCTGATTACTCTAGTACAAGAGATTGGTTGGATACATCTGAGGCATCTGATTGTTCATCTTTATGTTCTGAAGAGCAAACTGATGCTGAACAACTGACTAAGTGCCCTAGTAGCTTGTTTGGGCTGGAACATAGATATTTATCTTCATTAAGGTTTTCCATGAGTAGCCCAATTGACGATAAATTGGAAAAGTTTACTCAAAGTTCACGTGATATGGAAAGAAATTTTCCTGAAAATTGTCAAAAGAATTTTGCTTTTGGACATTTTGTGCAATCCTATCATGAGAAAAGAACTCTGAGTCACATGTCAGTGCCACTGGGGAACTCAAACTTATCATGTATATCAGATACCCAAGATACACATACGTTAACTGATAATTGCTGGCCACTTGGAATTCCAAATAATCTTTTCTATGATGATGAAGGCTATAGATATTGGTGGAGGTTAAATCAATGCAACTCAGCCATAGATGTGAAGAAAACAGATATAGTATCCATAAATGAAGGCCTACCATGTCTTAGCAAAATGACTTGCATTAATGATGTTTCAATAGAAGGCTCAGACAAGCATCGACTTGAAAATGGCTTCCATGCTTCAAATTCATTTACATTGCAGCCATGGAAGCATGATTACCATAGCAATCTTCTCAGTACAAACCCAATGCTGAGAAAAAGTGCGTTATTTCACTCAATGAGCAAACCTGGAGAGACACGCAGCTCAGCCTATGCGCAATCATTACCTAACTTTGACTTTTCAACTGTAGAAGACCCTTGCAGGGTATCTGCAGAGAAGTTAGCTGCCAGTTTAAGACAGGTATTTGGGTCTCAGGTTCCTTCCCCTGATACTGCTGGTAAGAGTCATAACAAAGATAAGCAAGAGTATGATGATGGAGAAAATGTCTTGATTGATACTTCCAGAATGTCTTGTCCTTGCTCGCCTTTAGACTTGAAGGAACAGCATCAAGAAGCTCTTGTTTCAACAAATGTTTTTGGTGGGAAGACTTGGGAGAGTCTGCTTAGTAGTTTTAGTTACACTGAAAAGGAAAGTGTCGGAGAGCATGAGGAGAGTATGTCATCCTTGTTTAACATGCCACTTGATTTCATTATTGACAAATGCCTGCTGCAGGAAATCTTGCTCCAGTATCCTTTTATCCTTTTATTTCCTCTTAGAATACGACTTCAATATATGCACGCATCTATGCATATGCATATGAGTTCATTTATATGTGCAAGCATGTGCACTAGATGTAGAGGAAAAATTATTCTGTTATTGCTTGTATTATTTTGGCCTTCTTTAATAGTATATTGCTTCAACCTGAGATATTTGGTTTGTGAAGAGGCATATAGTTTCTACTTTCTACCATATTGAATTACCACTGTCTCGTGGTGTTCTATTTTTCTGCTGGCTGTAGATTTTTCTGTTGCTATTCATTGTCTAGATGGCAGGGTAAATGGCTAGATGTGATCAAAATCTTTATATATTAAACTTGGTGAACAATTTGCGAGGTCAATGTAGGTGCAAGTGTATAATGTTGTCAATTTTCTAGTATCCATCTGTGAGAAGCATCGTTGAACTGTCTTTGTTTTATCTTATCATTATTTTTTGTTGGCCTTTTTCTTAATAATTTCCCCCTTTTACCTTTGTTTTGGATTCTTTCTTGCATGCTTTCAGCATGCCAACATTGTCCATCTTTTTCTTCTTTTGACCACTTTTTTTCTTGCAAAATTTCTTAAAAATGATTACATTGTTCAAGTCTCCTTTTATGATTGGGTTTGCATTCTTTATTTGGTTCAAAGAGGTTTCATTTGTCTTTATTTGTTTCACATGAGAATCGAATTATGTCAGGGTCTAATTGCAAAAGTTATTTTCAACATTCCTTTGAGCTATGTATTGGTACTTAGTATCCTATTGTTTCTTTATTCTAGACATGGGCTGGTTATCAAATTCTTTGCTTCTTGTCAAAAACCTGTTAATTGAGCCCGGAGGACTTCAATGTGGCAATCTTTAAAGCTCTATTTTGATGTGTGTCTGTGTCCAAAGTTTTGAAAACTTCACAAGAAGCTTTTTAATGGTCTTTTTTTTGGCTCTTCAATCATCCGAAGAGAAATAAAAAAATCATTTATTGATTCAAAAAGAGTGGCAAGGATTGAATTCTCAAAAGTTATGTGAAAGTGATAGTTTGTTTGTGACGAACTATTTATATGAAACATGAGGGTTGCAGAGATTCTCTTCTATTTTGGATTAAACAATCATATTTCTGGCACAACGGATTGACAGTTTTCCTGGATTCCTTGATTCACTCTGTTCTTGTCATTCTTATTCTCTCTATTTCATGGCATTATTACCAAAGTCATTTCTCATTTTGATGCTCAGTATGATGCTATTGGCAGATTAATCATGCGAAAAAATATGCATTTCCTTAACAATGCCTAGGTACAAGTATGTCAGTAAGTTGGCCATCAAGATGCTTGAAGGGTTTCATTTGCATGAACATTTGCTGGCACTGCGGCGTTACTATTTTATGAATTTAGCAGATTGGGCAGATTTGTTTATCATGTCCCTTTGGCACCATGTATGCATGATAATTAGTTTAATATGTTTTGGGATAATTTGATTAAAACAATCTTACCTCATTCTGAATCCATAACCTTTTTCACTTGAACAACAGAAATGGTGTGCTGCGGAGGCAGATCAGAGAATTTCTGAAATTCAAGGGTTCCTTGAGTTGTCAGTTCAGAGGTCTTCATGTGAACGAGACCCTAATAAGGATCGGTTGTTTTTGTACATAAAGGGGAACACCATAATGCCTCTTTCAACATCTGCAATTTGTGAATTCTTTTTCCTTGATAACCCATAGTTATTAATTTATTATAGCTGTGCGAAGACACAAGGATGCCCTTGGTTTAGGGAGGTGACAGGTTCAATGCTGAACTTGCACTAGGCCAAACACGTGGGACTTACCTTTTCCTGAGACACTTTTCCTTGAGGTCCACAATGCAAACAACTTCGCCTTGGTTATTTTATCTGTTTGTTTGTTTTCTAAAACCAATTTCATATTAACATTCCTTCATTCTTTGGATGGGAACTGCAATCTTAGTGATAACATTTTGACCTTTTACTTCTCGATTCTAGAAGTGCAGGGAGCTTCTCAATGATTGAGAAGGTTTTACAATTACTGATGATTGAAAACCCTTCAACATGACTTCGAAGGGCTTTACAATTAATCAAGATTAGTTCTCCTTCCCCATCCATGAACATTCATTCATGTTGACATGGTTTTGATGGTGATGATGTTGATCATGATTGGTACTGTAGTTATTATTGTTGCAATTGTTACTACCATGGAATCTCAATGCAGCTAGTTTTTTCATCCTTCTTTTGTTGATTAGTCAAAATCTTGAATGTTGTGGTTATAAATCTTAATTGGTGTTTGTTTTCATTGAAGTTGAACTG
This sequence comes from Aleurites moluccanus, assembly GCA_948193065.1. NCBI lineage: Eukaryota > Viridiplantae > Streptophyta > Magnoliopsida > Malpighiales > Euphorbiaceae > Aleurites > Aleurites moluccanus. The sequence continues at coordinate 12,499 of CANXYC012117153.1, read as the reverse complement.
CTAAGAAACTGATAATTGAACAATATTGTTTCTTTTCTCGCTTGCTTCCTGATATATAATGAATGCATATTTCTAAAAATTTTGCCTGTATGTTAATAAGCATTTTCTTGTCTTTAATTTGAATATGATTTTTGCTTGCCACATGATCTATTTTTTATTCCTAAAAAGCATGTCTTTTGTTTCCCTTTCTCCCTCTCTTAAGTTTTATTGTTTTTTCTCTTTTGCTAACACTGGGCTTGTCAATATGTCAGGAGTCCATTCCTTCGATTTTTTGGGTTTGGGTTACCGAGTCGATTGGCCTGTCAGCATTGTTTTGACTCCCAGCGCCTTGAAAATATATGCTGATGTATTCAATTTTTTGATACAAGTGAAGCTTGCGGTTTTCTCTTTGACTGATGTATGGTGCTCATTAAAGGTACTAATCCATAGCTAGTACTGTATAGGCTTTCTTATATACTATATATTGGTAGCATACCTTTTTTTTTTTGGGCTCTGTCAATAGGCCTAGTGGACTTGGAATTCACAATGAGGGTTAGCCCATCCCTCTTCCCTAATCCCACCTCACCAAATAATTTCTCCAGTATTTGGTGGATGGGGAGACTCAGACTCAACTTGAAACTAATGCACTACCATATTTAACATATCTTGGTTACTTTAATTTGAGACTTTTAGAGCTCTTTGAATATTTGTTTTGCTGCATGGCGATTAATTTTTGAAGAATAACTTAGAAAATTATTTTTCCATGCTTTTCTAAATATAATATGAAAGAAGACCTTTGTTGAGAAAGAGAGAAATCTCTTATTTCATTCATTCCATGTACAAGAATCAAATTTATACATTAACCAAATCCTAAATTAGGAAAGAATACTAAAGAAGAAACAATACACAATCACATAAATCACTCCTAAAATCAAGCTAGGAGATCTGGAAATATTTACAAGTCAACACTCCTCCTCAAGTTGGTGCATAGATATTGCACATGCCCAACTTGGAAACTAATTTATGGAATTGCTTGCCATTCAGTCCTTTAGTGAGTATATCAACAATTTGATTATCTGAGGTTACATGAGTAAATTTCAGCAAGTCCTGCATAACTTTCTCCTTTATGAAGTGCCGATCAATCTCAATATGTTTTGTTTGATCATGCTGAACTGGATTATGAGCAATACCAATAGCAGCCTTGCTATCACTAAGCAAGGATAGATCATTTCTTTCTGTCAGTTGTAATTCTTCCATAATCTTCCTTAACCAAAGTAACTCACAAATACTCTGAGCCATGACTCTATATTCCGCTTCAGCACTTGACCGAGCCACTACATTCTGTTTCTTACTTCTCCAAGTAACTAGATTTCCACCCACGAAGGTACAATAGCCAGATGTTGATCTTCTATCATCAGGAGACCCAGTCCAATCAACATCTGTATATGCTTCCAATCTTAGGTGGCCATGCTTAGAGAATAGTAACCCTTTCCCTGGTTCAACCTTCAGGTATCTCAAGATATGAAAAACTACTTCAAGATGAGAACTGCAGGGATCATGTATATACTGACTAACCACGCTTACAGCATAGGCGATATCAGGTCTAGTATGTGAAAGATAAATCAATCTTCCTATTAACCTCTGATATCTTCTTAATTCCACTGGATTACCCAAGCCAACTTGTAATTTATGATTAGCCTCAATAGGAGAATATGCAGGTTTACATCCCAACATATCAGTTTCTTCTAAGAGATCCAAGATGTACTTCCTTTGAGAAATCAAAATCCCTTTCTCTGATCTAACAACCTCTATATCAAGGAAATATCGCAACTTTCCCAAATCCTTAATTTCAAACTCATTAGCCAATAACTTCTTCAGACAAGCAATTTCTTCCTTATCATTCTCAGTTACCACCATATCATCTACATAGACAATCAGCAGGGTAAGTTTCCCATTAGAGTATTTAATAAACAAGGTATGATCAACATTACTTTGAAAATACCCAAAAGACATCATGGCCTTACTCAATCTATCAAACCATGCCTTTGGTGATTGTTTTAATCCATATAATGCTTTCTTCAATTTGCAGACATTCCCTTTTGTCTTCTGATTGTGAAACCCTGGAGGTATTTCCATATATACCTCTTCCTCTAATTTTCAATTCAAAAAAACATTTTTAACATTAAACTGGTGTAGATCCCAATCAAGATTAGCTGCACATGACAACAAGACTCTGATGGTATTCATTTTTGCAACAGGCGAAAAAGTTTCTTAGTAGTCTATTCTATACGTCTGAGTGAAGCCTTTTGCGACCAATTTGGCTTTATACCTCTCAATCGATCCATCTGCTTTACGTTTTATAGTGAACACCCATTTACATCCAACTGGTTTCTTCCCTAATGGAGTAGTGACAAGCTCCCAGGTTTTGTTTTTTACTAAGGCTGTCATCTCTTCCGTCATTGCTTCCTTCCACTGTTTGTCATGAACTGCTTCCTGCCAATCTTGTGGAATAGAAATAGAAGACAGAGACGATACAAGAGCTCTAAAGGAGGGAGACAAGGAGTTATAAGAAACAAATTTAGAAATGGGATGTTTAGTACATGCTCTTACTCCTTTTCGGATAGCTATAGGAACATCAATTTTATTAGTTATAGGCTCATTATCAGGATTTACAAAATCATAGTCAGGAGTTAAAGAAGACTCACCACATGTGTTTCCAGGAATTGATTGCAGAGTTGATGTCGGATCCGGTACAATAATTGTGATGGCATTATTCTTGATCTTACGATTGTATGTTTTTAAATTCGGTCTATCCAGTCTCCCTTTCTTTTGTTCTGTTTTTTTAGAATCCTGTTCAAAACTCATAATCTGTAAATGAGTAGGTACTAGTGCTTCCTCTTCCTCCTTATACTCCCCCTGAAGAGGAGCGTGAGGTGAAGGAAAATGCTGCTCAGATTCCCTAAAGGTAACATCCATGTTTACAAAATACTTTCTAGAAAGAGGGTGATAACACTTATAACCTTTTTTGAGTGCCAGAGTATCCTACAAATATACACTTTATAGCTCGAGTATCCAACTTAGTGCCAGTCTTATGATGTACAAAACACACACAACTAAATACTTTAGGCGGAACAATATATGAATTACTCCCTTTTAAGACTTCTAAAGAGCTTTTGAAGTTAAGACTCTTAAGAGGCATCTTGTTAATAAGGTATGCAACAGTAAGGATGACATCATCCCAATAAATCTTAGGGACATTCATAGCAAACATAAGAGACTTGACAACCTCTAACAAATGCCTATTTTTTTTCTCAGAATCCCCATTTTAAGCACTAGTGTTGACAACTAGTTTGATGTATAATACCCTTAGAATTTAGATATGTATAAAATACACTATTCATATACGTTGTACCATTGTCAGATCGTAGAATTACCTTAGCATCAAATTGAGTGATAATCATAGCATGAAAAGATTTAAAACAAGAGAATACTTTATTTTTAGTTTCCATTAAGTACACCCAAGTCAATCTAGTGCAACGATCAATAAAGGTAACAAACCATCTATAACCCGACAACCAAACAGTAGTAGGACCCCAAACATCTGAGTGAATAGTCATAAAGGGAATTGAACTTTTATTATTACTGGAAGAATAAAAATGTCTAGTGTGCTTAGCAAATTCACACGCATCACAAAATAAAGTATCCAGCTGACAGTTTTCAAATAAATTAGGATAAAGTCTTTGAATTACATAACAAGAAGGGTGGCCTAATCTCATATGCCACTGTTTTATTTCCTGATGAGCAACAGTTTTAGAATCTACTAACAAAGCTTTGGATATGAAGGGACCTGGAGCATCTTCAAGAATATATAAGCCATCACGTAGTCTACCAAATCCAATCGTCTTCCCTGTGGTCAGATCCTGTAAAATGCATTGAGTAGGATAAAACTCAATTTTACAGTTAAGAGCATTTGTAATAGCACTGAAAGATAAGAGATTAACAGGAAAAAAAGAAATATGGAGAACAAAGGCTAAATTAATTGAAAAAGTACACTTAAGAGAACTTGTTCCAGAAATAGAAGCTAAGGAGCCATCCGCTATACGAACAGTATTTTTGTTAGAACAAGGTGAATGGGTTAAAAAATGTTTTGAAGAGCCTGTCATATGTCTATTTGCTCCCTAATCTATTACTCATGAATCATCAAGTGTTGCAAGAAAAGCAACGCCTGATTTCACAAAATTGGAAGCGACAATTGAGGAACTAAAATCAAGCTTCGATAAGAGACGCCTGAGAGTTTGTACTTCATTATTAGAGAAACCTTTTGCTGTAGAGGTTCCATTGGATGAACTAGTAACATCAGCATGATGAGCTTGGGGTCTGTTAGAACTCTGTTGCTCTTGACGTGTCTGAGGTCTGGAAGAGTTCCGTTGCCTTCTTCCACGCCCTCTAGTAGGGCGTCCATGGAGTTTCCAACAGCTTTCTCTCGTGTGTCTAGGCGTAACACAATAATCACACAACAAATGGTCTTTATCTGATGACCCTGGAGTATTTTGTTTAGATTGTGAAGTATTCATCAGTAACCCAACTTTCTCTACTGACACTATATGTACTATAGCAATCCGACTACTTTCTTCCTATTGTACATAAGAGTAAGTCTGTCTGAGAGATGGGAGAGGATCCCTACCAAGAACTTGAATCTGAATTTGATCGAATTCCATGTTTAGCCCTGCAAGGAAATCATAGATACGGTTTTTTCTATCAGTTTTTGATATTTCACTGCATCGTCAGGACATTCGGCTTCAAAGTTTTGGTAATAATCAAGTTCCTGCCATAAACTACTCATCACAGTAAAATATTGAGCAATAGTCATCTCACCATGCTTAGTTGCTTGAATTTTGTTGCGTATCTCATAGATTTGGGCATTATTACCCACTTGTGAATATGTTTGGGCTGCGACATTCCAAATTTTTGAAGCAGAATCAAGGAATAGATAACCTTTTGCAATTTGAGGCTGCATAGAATTAATAAGCCATGACATGACCAACGAATTTTCTGAGTTCCATTGTTGGCCTGATGACTGAGATGCTTTTGTTTTTTATTTTTTACCATTAAGATATCCTTGTAAACCCCTAGCTTGAATAAACAACAAACATGATCTAGACCATGCTAGATAATTGGTTCCATCTAATTTAACAGGACAAATTTGTATAGATGGATTTTCATTCATTTTTGAGGTTTTATCATCAGCTATTCTTACTAACTGGATAAATTAATTGGAAGTGAGGAAAATAAAAGACCTAAACAAGGAAGATCCAAACCACCAGATTCAAACCAAACCAAATGAAAATCAGACCAGCAGATCAAACCAAATCAAACAAGTAGACACACAATAATACCCAGCAGACTAGACCCAAATTGAGTAACTTAGCAAATCAAGACTGAATAATGAAAATAGACAACCAGAAGGTCGAAATCGGGAAAAGCAAACCTCAAAATAAGATCCCAAAACTTGTTCTCTCCAGTTCTGGAAATAAAAAACCAGAAATAAAAACTCTAGAATCTCCGGTTGATCGACCTCAAATCGGCAGAAAAACAGAAAGGGAAGACCCTCAGATCAGAAGGTAAAAAACGGCAGACTACGCACTTGGTCGGAGTCGCACCCTTCAGGAGAGTAAGATTGGTCAAAGTCCAGCGGAAAAAATGTCACTGCAGAAGTTTGTATGCGTCGGCGATCAATCTATCAGGCGGGTGCTCTGGCAATGATTCTTTTGGCCGTCACCGATTGAGGTTGGGTAGGCAGTGGCAAGAATGCACACCTATAGGCCCTCTGATTTGAGTATTGCTTTTGTTTTCTCTTCATCAGAAAGACCAGGTACGCTAGAGAAGACGACCGAAATAAAAAATCAGACCCTTAGGGATGATAACTCTGATACCATGTTGAGAAAGAGAGAAATCTCTTATTTCATTCATTCCATTAACTTCTGTACAAGAATCAAATTTATACATTAACCAAATCTTAAATTAGGAAAGAATACTAAAGAAGAAACAATACACAATCGCAAAAATCACTCCTAAAATCAAGCTAGGAGATCTGGAAATATTTACAAGTCAACAACCTTGAATGCAGAAGCAGGTGTATCTGGAAACTTGGATAAAATAATTAATGTCAGTCACTGGGATTGGTTTTTTCTTATTACTAAAGTCTATAGGCTCATACACAAGTAGGTTTATAAGTGGGCAAGTATTGGAACCCACTTGCATAAAACCAATTGGTTTATGTTAGGTCCAACACCCACCTACTTATAAGTCCTTTATATATTTTCTCGTTATTTGATATAGAATACTTTTCCCAACACCCCCCCTTAAGTACAACTTTGTTTGGCCCATGGCCTAACATTAACAAATCGGTTGATATTTACTCACAAATGGACCGGCTGATATCTCTTCTTCAGTTTCGGTTCATACTGATATCATCATCAGTTCACAACGGATTTGAACATGGGTCTCAGGATCTAACCCGTTTGGTTATAAAGCTTTGATACCATATTAAAATCCATGGGCCTGTACACAAATGAGCTTATAAGTGGGCAAGTATTGGAATCCACTTGCATAAAACCAATTGGTTTGTCTAGGTTTAACATCCACTCACTTATAAATTCTTTATATATTTTTTTTATTATTCGATGTGGAATATTTTTTGCAATACTTATATTAATTTATATGTTTTTCTATAGGATTTGAAGTACTTCATTAGTAAAAAAAGACATTCTGTAGCGCATGAGAGGGAAGTGGTTCAATTTAATATGTTGATAAAGATGAGGTATGTAAAACTTTCCCATCCAAAATTAATACTTTTGACAATTTTTTTGCATCACCTGATGGTCATTAATAATTTGGGTTTGTTTTGAGGAGAAAGCCTTGTAGAAATGTTCATTAACTTCAATTTTTGAAGCTTGTGCCTTGTGGACTCTAGTCAATAATAAGAGGAGTTATGCATTAGTCAAAGATTGCTTGTTTGGCACAATTGTAGATACTGATATTGTTTTGACTTTCACTAGAGTTTGTAATTTAGCTAAGATGTAACTTATTGGAGTTCCAAATATGAGCAAATCTAAGTGAGAACTTTAAAGTAAATTACTATTTTGTCCCTGAGGTTTGACTTAATTAACAAAGTGGTCCCTCCTTTTTGAGAAACTAACTAAATAGTCTCTGACTTTTATTTCCGTAAACCCTTTTGTCATTGTTAGGATAACAACATTCTTGTTATAATTGATCATTGTTATCTTTGGTTGTTATATAGTTTGTTGTTAATCATAAGTTGTTAGTCTTGATAATTTAGTAGTTGTTTAGTTGTTAGTCTTAATAAGTTTAACAACTATCTAGGTGTTAGGTGTCTCTCTATATAAAGCCTTATACGCTTACAGTATTATGTGAAATATAATTCTTCTCATCTCATATTTCTCACATGGTATTGGAGCATACTAATTAAATCTCTTAGTTTTTTTTTTCCTATCATTATGGTTAGTCAACAACTAGCTCTTTCTACCTCCAACTCACCAACTTGTCCTTTCGCTCACCGTACCTTCAATATTAAACTAACAACAAGAAACTATCTACATGGTCAATTAATTGCCCATGAAATTATTCTCAAGATGCAATAATCTCCTCTTGTTAATGTCGTTTATAAGCAGCCGTCTTCAAAATGTTAACTCTTTAGTTGTGATGGCACGACCTCCCAATTTAATAGCTTAAGTAGCTTTAGCGGTGATCGTCCTCAAGTTGGAGGGCGACGAAATCGGGGTGCTTGTCAAATTTGTGGGTATAAAAAATCATATTGCAGATTGTTGTTGTCGTCGATATGCTCCAAGGCGGCAAAATTATTCTAGCCCACAAGCTTATCTTGCCATGGCTAATCTTGTGGCTGCTCCTATATACTTCCTGATGGTATCACATCGTGATGCAACCGGTTCCACCTATGTTTTTTTAGGTAATGCCATCTGCCCCTTGTACTGCAACGAATTTTAGTGGTTGGCATTCCGACACTGGTGCCACTCATCACGACTCCAGACCATCATGCTTTAACTAACGTTACTAACTACAATGGTATGGACCCAATTACAGTTGACAATGGCCAAGTACTACCTATACCTCATATGGGTATTGCTTTTTATCCTTCACTTAACAATAAACAAATTTTTTTTACTAAAGATGTCTTTCATGTTCCAAGAATTACTAAGCCTTTGCTTTCTGTTCAAAAGTTTACTTTTGATAATCATGGTTTCTCATAATTCTGACCAACTCATTTTTTTTTTGTAAAGGACCAAGTGACCAAGGCCATCGTGTTGCATAGCTTGAGTAAAGATGGGTTGTATGTGATGTCGCCACCATTTACTAAACCAAGCATTGTTGGTATAATTTGATTCCTTTATAGATTGGCATGCTTGCATTGATCATCCTCACAAATGTATTCTCTCAAATAATGACAAATAATAATTTGCTTCTTTATGGTTTGTCTAGTTTGTCTTCCGTTGATAGTTCATTGCGTCGTTTAGGCAAGTTAGCTAGATTATCATTAGCTTTAGTAGAGCATAAGAGTTTTAAGCCTTTTGAAGTTATTCATTCTAATGTATGGGGTCTAGTTGCTGTGCTTTCCAACCTTGGTTTTCGTTATTCTATTTTATTTATTGATGATTTTACGAGATTTACATTTATTTATTTTCTCCAAAATAAAAGTGACGTTTTTAATATTTTTCCTGCCTTTGAATCCTTTATTAAGCGACAATTTAGTTGTTCAATTAAAGCCTTTCATTCTGATTGGGGAGGAGAGTATCAACAATTAATTAACTAACCATTGCATTATTCATCGCATTGTTTGTCCATGTAATCATGAACAAAATGGACAATTTGAGAGAAAAATAAGACATATTATGGACATCAGTTTAACATTATTGGCTCATGCTAACGTTCTTTTCTGCTATTGGCCTTATGGTTTTTGAATTGGTGTTAATTCTATCAATTCTATGCCAACTCATATTTTTAAAAATAAAACACCTTTTGAAACCTTGTACAAGATTTTTCCTAAATGTCATGAGATAAATTTTTGGTTGTACAATTTATCCTTATCACAGGCCGTATAATCAAAATAATTTTTTTTTATCAAAATAAACCATGTGTTTATCTTGGTAATTCTCTTAATCATTCTGGTTATTATTATTTGGATATGATAATGGTAAAATCTATGTAGCTAAACATGTTATATTTGATAAAAGATCTTTTCCATTTAAAATAAGAGATTTTCAACATCAGTCTCCTAATCTGTATGAGAATCAGGTTGTTCACTCGTGGCTCACATTGCAACTTCCTCTATCTTTGGCCATGCAGTGTCATTATCTTCAACTCCATCTCTTCCCTCTTTATCACTAACCACATCTCTATCATCCGAACTGACCACACCATCATCCACTCCAACCCTGACTTCTATTTTGTATTCTTCGTCTACTCCTACTCGTGTTCTTTACCATACAAATTGTCTATCACCTAATATTCCAACTCCTTCTAGTCCTGATCTTAGCCTTGTTATTGATCTAACTAATCCTCACCGTTCATCCAATCCCTCTTAAACTGATATTGTAATTTCTGCTGCTCCTATTTGAACTCACTACATGAACTTTTAACCTTCCACCATGAACAAGATGCAGACGCTTGTTGATCTTACTGAAAATCCAAACTTAATTTCTTGGAACATGAACCCCATACTTTTAATCAAGCAATAAAATATAGTGAATGGGAAATTGTGATAAGGGCACTTCTTGCTATTGGCACTTAGACCTTGGTTCTGTGACCTATAGGTGCTAACGTTATCGATAATAAGTGGTATACAAAATTAAAAGGAGCAAAAATGGAAATATTGATTGTTTTAAAGCTCGGTCGAGGCCAATGGGCTTACTCGAGTGTCTGACATCGACTACAAGGAGACGTTTAGTCTAGTTGTCAAGGCCACTACTAAGAAAAAATGGACAATGTGCCAATTATATGTTTTGAATGCATTTCTTAATGGGTATCTTTAAGAGGATCTTTTCATGACTCAACCCCAAGGGTTTGTTAATTCTGACTATCCTTCTTATGTTTGTAAGTTAAAAAGGTTAATTTACGGCTTAAAGCGAGCCCCACATACTTGGTTCTCTCAGTTTACAAAGTATTTACATTCCCTAAATTTTGTTTCCTCCAAGGTTGATACATCTTTACTCATTTATCGAGATTGAACTAATGTGGTTTTTCTATTGGTGTATGTGGATGATATCATTGTATTAGGTTCTTGCTTGAAATTTGTTTCTGTTGACTTGTAAATATTTTAGCATGATTTTAGGAGAGACTTCAGTGATTTTGTATTATTTCCTTGTTAATTTCTTTCCTAATATAGATTATAGTTTGTGTATAAATGTAATTCATGTAAGAAGAGTTTTACACATCAATGAAATATAGAGCAATTCTCTCTATTCTCAACATGGTATCAGAGACACCATCTCAAGGGGCTTGATTTTTCGATTATCTTCTCCTGCAAGCCTGTGTTTTCCGGGGGAGGAAAACAGAAGCTGTCAGTTCAAGTTAAAGGGCCTGTGGGTGTGTGTTTTTTCACCACCGCTCTACTCAGACAACTTCCTAGCTGCCGATCGTTAATTACTTGGAGGAGCGACGTCGGAAATCTTCGCTGGAGATCTCACGTGCCGCCTCCTATTCACGCGCTGCTAGTATACCCTTTTCTGGTGACTTTTTTTTATGTCGGGTTTTGCTCAGACTTGCTCGCTTGAGGGTTGCAACTCCGGCTAGGTGCTTGGTTTTGCCGATTGCCAGTTGGATATATTATTTTATGATGCGTGTGAATTTGTTAAACACACTAGACATTCTTATTTTTCTGGTAATAATAAAATTTTAATTACCTTTATGACTATTCACTCAGATGTTTGGAGTCCTTCTTCTACTGTTTCATTGTCGGGTTATAGATGGTTTGTTATCTTTATTGATTGTTGCACTAGACTAACTTGTGTGTACTTAATGAAAGTTAAAGATGAAATATTCTCTTGTTTTAAATCTTTTCATGCTATGATTATCACCTAATTTGATGCTAAGGTAAAAATTTTGAGATCTGACAATTGTACAAAATATATGAATAGTATATTTCGTGCATATCTAGATTCTAAGGGTATTATACATCAAACTTGTTATGCAAACACTAGTGCTCAAAATGGAGTTTCTGAAAGAAAAAATAGGCATTTGTTAGAGGTTGATAGGTATCTTATGTTTGCTATATATGTTCCTAAGGTTTATTGGGGTGATGGAGTCTTTATTATTGTATACCTTATTAACAAGATGCCTTTTAAGAGTCTCAACTTCAAAAGCCCTTTGGAAGTCTTAAAATGGAGTAATTCATATACTGTTCCACCTAAAGTATTTGATTGTGTGTGTTTTGTACATTACAATACTGGTAGTAAGTTGGATACTCAAGCTATAAAGTGTAAATTTGTAAGATGCTTTGGTACTCAAAAAGATTATAAGTGTTATCACCCTTCTTTTAGAAAGTATTTTGTAAGCATTGATATTACCTTTAGGGAATCTGAGCTGTATTTTCCTTCACCCCACGCTCCTCTTCAGGGGGAGTATAAGGTGGAAGAGGAAGCACTAGTACCTACTCCTTTACAGATTATGAATCTTGAATAAGATTATGTAAAAACAGAACAGAAGAAAGGGAGACTGTATAGACCAGATTTAAAAACATATAATCATAAGGCAAAAAATAATGCCATCACAATTGTTGTACTTGATCCAACGTCAACTCTGCAATCAGTTCTTGGAAACACACGTGGTGAGTTAAATCCTGATACTGAGCCTATCACTAATTATATTTATATTCCTATAGCTACCTGAAAAGGAGTAAGAGCATGTATTAAATATTCCGTTTCAAAGTTTGTTTCTTATGACTCTTTGTCTCCTTCTTATAGAGCCTTTGTATTGTTTATGTCTTTTGTGTCTATTCCATAGGATTGGAAGGAAGCAGTTCGTGACGAACAATGGAAGGAAGCAATGATGGAAGAGATGAAAGCCTTGGTAAAAAAAAACTTGGGAGGTCGTCACTTCTTTATCGGGAAAGGAACCAATTGGATGCAAATAGGTGTTCATTGTAAAACATAAAGCATGTGGATCAATTGAGAGGTATAAAGCTAGACTGGTAGCAAAAGGTTTTACTTAGACTTATGAAGCAGATTACCAAGAAACTTTTTTGTTTGTTGCGAAAATAAATATTATTAGAGTCTTGTTGTTATGTGCAGCTTGTGAATGCTAGCTGTCTGTATGCTGAAAATCAGGGATCTAATTTCATTATTTGCTGTAAATATGGTTGACCTGTATATTCTGTTTCCTTTCTTAGGGTATATCTATATTTAATGTATGCTTAGATTGAGGAGATTTGTTTGTTGTAATTAAGACTTGAATTATCTATAAATGGGGAAGAGACCCAAAGGGAGAA